>VCCN01005704.1:2219344-2229711 GCA_006491835.1 Architeuthis dux | reverse complement strand
ATATCCTTGTGACCCCCCTGGAAAAGTGGCAGCAGATGCCCATGATTGTAGGAAAAAGTTGTCGATTGTCTTGTAGTAGCCATCTCCAAACTTCCAAAAAGGTGGACACTTTAGCCCAGGGTTCCCAACCAGAGGTCAGCGGATCCCTAGCAGTCTGCAAAAGGTATTAAGAAGGAGGATATTGCAGACTAAAAAGAAGGACTTGGGCAGATTGACTCTCTGGGACGTGATGTTAATGGGGAGTTGTAAAGATATAAAAGTTTTGTATAAAATATACAAAATTGTTGATTTGTCAAATATCACTTTAATATATGAATGCGATTTTGTAGTAATTTGTGTAAAATTTCACAAAAAGAAAGTTTTTTGAACGAAATTGGCTTTCAGCAGAATGACTGACCCTCTCCCACTTGTTGACAATGTGACTCTACACCAAGATGACAACGAAAACAACATGTAATAAAAATACATTAACAGTTAACAACCGTTAATGTATTTTTATTATATATAGTTGCTGTTGGCTTTCACTTCCCACTGTTTTAAGTTTATCTGAGGTAATTTGAATAAGTTTTTCAGTCTGACCCCAACAGGAGGACAAATTAATGTCCGGTGCGACCACGGAGGACAGAGTGCTTAAAAGCTGGACTGTCCAGTGTAAAGCCGGACGTCCGGCCTCCCTATCTTGTAGTAAGACATTTAATCTCCTCAACAACAGTTTTTTCTCTCTTCACATTGGTAGACTACTTGACTAGATCAGTGTTTCTTAAACTGGTGAATGACACACCCCAGGGTGAATGAGATTATTTTGGAGGTGAATGAAATTAGAGAGATGTATGAAGGGTAAATGACATAATTTATTCAGATATTTATATTTTTTCCATACTTAAATTAATTTTTTGTGGTAAACATAAACCATAAGAAAACGTTGTTTTTAAGAATCTAATTCTAAGTTCTAAAACTGTTGTCTAAAATTATGTAATGTAGAATTTTTCTAATGAAAAATTCTAATAACATCAGTTAATTTTGTTGTCACTCCTAATTTTCTTTACATATTTTTAGGTTGTTCAAAAGCTTGAATAAAATAAACACTTGAGAAATGTGTTAATTTATATTTTTTGCTCATGATACAAAATTGATTCTGTATAAAATCATACACAAGGAAGAATAAGATGAAAATGGTAAAAAATATAAGGAAATTTAATTGTGGGTGAATGAAATAACTGTGATAAATACTTGAGGGTGAATCACACTCAGTGGTGTAGTCCAAAGAAAAAGAAGTGAACGTAGGGCTGCCTTCTCTTGGAGGGTGGGGTTTAAGCTTCCTCCCAATACCTGAAAATTCTTGAAATTTAACTAAGTTTTTTGACATTTTAAGGCCATATGGGATGAGTATTTTGACATATATTGGCTTATCAGTGAATTGTTCGAATAGAGAATTGTTAGTAGAATATAGATAGTGAGGAGTGAGGGAACGCCGTTCCCCCCTCCCCGCAAAAGTAAGGGAATGCCGTTCCCACAGCACTGCACGTCTGATCACAGTGAAATAGTTTATGAAGAAGCACTGGACTAGATGCACCAGTCAACATTCTGTAGAAAAATAAGGAAGGAAAAGAAAATGTGACAACGTGGTGACTTCAGGAGGTCGAATAGAGGCTTAAGAATCCAGTAACCGGCGACTTCAGTTTCGCAGATTTTACAAGTGTATCAATAGAACGTCTGCTTTGTACGCTATGCAAGGTTGGATCAATTGACATCCAGTCCACTGTCTCGAAATTTAAGCAACCGTGTTCAAAGATAAAGGAGCCATCCATCTTCAGCTGCAGTAGTAGTGACAACAATCAACTGTAGAATGAGCTAGGTTATCAACAACAGTTGTATACAGGTGTAATTTGTCGTGATTCTGAATCAGCAGCAGCTGCAGTCAGGTTGCAGTAGTGTCAGCAGTAGTCGCAGACTGGTTGCAGTAGTATCAGCAGTAGCCGCAGTCTGGTTGCAGTAGTATCAGCAGCCGCCGCAGTCAGGTTTTGCAGTAGTATCAGCAGCAGCTGCAGTCGGGTTGCAGTAGTGTCAGCATCCTTAGGAGTAGAATCAGTAGAAGTATCAGTAAAAGTAATATGGTTGGCAGTAGCAGTAGTTGTTGTATGTGTATGAAAGCGGCATTTGGGCTGCCATCAGCCACAATCGAAGGATCGAGTGTAGTGTGAGTGAGTCGACATTTAGAGCAGCCTCCGCCTCAGCGTTAGTCGCAGTGGCAGTGGGTGGCCAGCCGACATACACATATACACACCCACACATAAACAAATACATCTACTGACTCACTCACACACACCCATCCACGCATACATAAACACATACACACACACATATTAGTCTTTAGTAATGGCGGCTACCACGACGACTAAAGTGTTGTCTGTATTCAGACGGGGGTCCTGCAATTCGCCATTCTCTGCTACTAGGATTTTATTTACCGGCAAAAATCTTCAGGTAACGAATTTCCAGATGACCAAAAAATCATACTTACCTCACTGGAGTTTATTACTTATTTTGGAAGTCTTTTTATATCTTCTTTAATCCCTTACTCTTTCTCTCTCTACTTGCTTTACAGTGACTGACTACGGTGCAGCGTTGCCAACTTAGATATTTTATATCTAGATTTAGATATTTTTTGTTGCGTTTAGATATAAGAAATTGTTTTTAGATATCGGATATAAGTTTAGATATTTTTTTTTAATGAGGCTCAGATATTTTTTTAGATTATCTTGATATTTTTAGATATTTGGTGAAGTTCATGCCCTGATATCTAGATATTTTTGGATATTGTTTCGCCTCAATTTTGGATAATTTCTTAGATATTCTTCTGGAACAACTAGATATTTTTGGATTTCTTTTTGCCTCAATTTTAGATATGAAAATTTCAAAAGAGTTGGCAACGCTGATACGGTGACAATGTTTTGTTTTGTCAAAAGAAAATATATTTATATTTTATTTCATAACAAACTTATGAAAATAATAATTTAATCTTTTGTTTATTTATCGATGAAAAAATAATACATTGTTTCTTATTTGTTGCGTAGATGAAGAAATGTCTTTCTTGCTGTTTTTGTCTTTGAAAGAAACCACTTGAAATTTCTAAAAATCAACAAATGTCTTAGGATTATTTCTTTGAATTTATCAACTAATTTTTTAAAAAGATTCCAGATTTCTTTAGTCTAAATAAGAATGTTTATTTGAGAAAAAAAAAGTATTTAAAGTTAGATTTGTTTCTGTCTTTATACTTTTGTTTGCACGAAACTTCTTGAAGAGAAATGAAAACTTGTCTTTTGGGGGGATTACCTGGTGGATGGATGTCATTCCGTATTTTTTTACTTTACCGAATTTCTTAAAGACAAAGATTTTTTTCATATTTAAACATCTACCTGTATTTTATTTATTTGCCTCTAACATCCGATTCAGTAGTTTAAGTTTTAAAATACATTTATTAAATGAAATTTCCAAGTTGTGAACGGATTTGGACACAATGTAAGGAAGGTGGTCCCGATTGTAAAGTTTCGCACACTCGATGTTAAAAACGGCGAAGAAATAAGAGAATTCATGAAAGAAAAACAAGTGAATGCATCAATTGCATTATTTTAAAATTTGTATGATTACTTTTTCATCTTAATTTTATTAGTTGCCTTTTTAAACGGAAAAAAGTAGTCATAAAAATTTTAAAATAATGATTTTTAATACTACATCTAATAAAAAAACAAACAAAATAACGGAAAAATGTATCAATTATCAAGTTAAATTGTTTTTATTAGTGCGCCGTTTTTAATAACGAGTGATCGAGGGTGTGAAACTTTACAATCGGGACCACCTTCCCTAACTTATACCGTAGTTTTAAAATACATTTATTGAATGAAAAATCCTGTGAACGATTTTATTCTGGTTGTTCCTTGTCGTCGTCTGTTGGTCTTGCTTATTTCTTCTTTTACTCTTTATTTCATTCATTTTATTCTTTCGCACTTCGAAGATTCATTTCAAATGTTTCCACAAACTACACCATAATTAAAGTAAGACAAACATGTAGTTTTTGACCGTCTTTATTGGATCATTTGAATCGAACTGATTTTGACACTTCGCCGTCTTTACGTTTCTTTCATGAATTCTCTTGTTTCTTTTTATTCGCCATTTTTAACATCAGGTGTGCGCGGGTGTGACATTTTTATTTATGATAAAAACAACTACAAATTAAGATGAAGGTAAAAAGTAGTCAAAATTAATAAAATATTGAACGGCGAATTAAAAATTAAATATTGGGTAATTAAAAAAAAGTTTGAAGTAAGGTACTGATTAGGAAGGGATAATAATTATCTTATTTACAAAAAATGCATATCTCTGATTAGTACTTGTTGATGATTGTAAAATGGTTAAAAGATATCAAAGAACTTTAGGATAGTAATTAATTGGTAAGTATTTTTAGGAAATTCGTTTTGTTAAATGGTGATTGATGGCCCTAAGAATCTTTTTAATAATGTTTAATTGTCATTTAAGTAAATGAACTAGTTTTTTCCCTTCTTTTTAGTAGTGTTGTCAAAAGTACCCACTAGTATTGGCAGTAAGGAGCTAGGGAGGGAATCATTAAAATAACTACTGTTAAGTGTTCAGTTATTAAAAGAATCTCTGAGAATTGGAAAAAGAAGCCTAGCTGTTCGTATGATGATATAAGGGTGGTGAGTATTTTTAGGCAGGAGGTCTTTTATTTGAAGGCACCTCACCCTCTCTCGTGGTGTAATGGTTAGCTAGCTAGGCTAGCAGAGTGAGTTCGATTCTCACTTCGGTGCATCATACCTCTGGCCGTGTGCCAAATCTAAGTAAGTCAAACTTAGTAAATCTCAGGTTCTTCTATTTGATTCTGGCCCAAAAAGAAGACTGAGTATGTAAGAAATGAGTGAGTAGTGTACTCTGTAAATAAATCTGATTTGAAAAGCCGGTTCATATGCACTTAGCACTGACTGAGCTTTGACAATCTTTTGGGGATGTCAATGTGTACATATTTATTTAAATAAACAATTCACTAGATAAAAATATTAACTTCAAATTAAAAGTTAGGGCGCTTGTGGTAGGGTTGGTTGTTAACGAATTAAGCTCGCAGATCATTCGTAGTGGCGTTCGATCCTCACTGGGTGTCTCATACTTGTGGCCTTGTGTCAAAACTTAGCGAAGCACAAATATGTTAACTTCCAAAGTTATAATCTCTTTCTGTCTCCCTTTCTTGTATCCTTCCTTTACTGTGATCGTCAGCGACTCAAAGATGAAAAAAAAACCACAAACTTTTTAGATTGCAAAAAAAAGTTAGATCACCGAACACAAAAGTTCCTGTTAAAACCTTTCAGAGTTTCAGTGTCTCTCAATAAACTCGTTCATAAATGAAAGCTTAAGTTAAATGGTATTCCTTTTAAAAGAATTAAAAGCTTGCAACGTTGGTTTAGTGTCAACTTTCCTCAACATGAAGGACAATCTTCTTACATAAACCACACCTTCCTTTTTCTTGCGTGTAAGGAAACATTTTGCATTATCGAAAAAGATTCTGTTAAAAGTTTAAAATAAAGCAACATTCTATTCTCAATATGAAGTGTTATTTAAAAAAAACATCTTTGCTTTAAAATCCGTCTATTTTACGAGGGTGAGGGACAAGTACTTGACTTGTGGATTACGTTTTTTAATGCAATTAAAAACCCGGAACATTGGAAAACAGCAACAGCAAAAATCATTCGAATAAATGTGATTTCCTTGATTTTTTTTGTTGTTCTGTTCAATATTTCACCTTAAAATCTATTATTTACGAATCCTAGCTGTTGTTTAGTATTATTCGGGTTCCAATACAATGCAAACACGTTGTTGTTTATAATGAGCCTCAGTGATAGTCACAAATAGCCTCAGAGAGGGATTGGCACTTCTTAGACCGCAAACTTGTTGATGTACTTCTTTAATCCTTATTTTTTGTTTATTTATTGAAGAAACAATTATCGGTCAAAGGTTATTTGTTTAAAATAACATTGACCGATAGTTGGTTGTGAAACTTGGTAACTAATTAATTCCTAGTTCAGAATTTAAAAGATTTAAGGAAATTGTTGAAATCTAGGGAAGAAAGGGCGTAGCCTTTTTTTTTTTTTTTTTTTTTTTTTTAAATTTTTTTTTTTTAGTTTTCTCTTATTTTTTCATTTACAATGAAAGCATTTTAAAGACTAATTTAAAAAAAGAGAATTACCTTCATATTGTATTACTTGTTGATTTTTATGATATTAAAACCATAAATGCGCAACTTGGCATTTGACAGTGATTTAATGGCCCGGACAACTTTTTTCTTTTTAGTTTTTAAAAGAATGTCTCTTGAATGCAAAAGTTATATTTGGATTGTTAATTTGATTTTTCTTTCTTAAAAAAAACAAAACAAAACAAACCGTATTTCTTGATTCCACTCTACAGTGCATTTGAAATCGAAAAAAAAATCGTGTTCGTAACACTAACATGTGAATCAAAGTATAAAAATAAATATACTAGTCTTAAGTCTTAATAAGTGATTGACTCGAATAAGCCATTATCTTTGGAAAGTAAGTTTTTTTCCGAAATCTTTAAATCAAAAGAAAATTGTAGCATCAGAATTTCACCTGTCAGTTTTAATAAAACAGTTCTTCTCTTGTCACGCAATACGGTATGTTAAAGTACTAACAGGGTTAATGTTTTAAACGAAAACGTCTATTTCTCCAATTTTTCCGAAACAATAAGAAAAGACAACGTGAATGAAATAATCAAGCCATTGCAAAATAATTATTCCATGTTCGATCTCTTTTTTTTCTTTCTCTCAAATGCTTACCCTCACCCCCTTTAAAAAATAATATGGTTCATGGCTTGCTTGAAAGAAAGTAGATTGTATCGGAACCAATATTAGTGGTTTCACTACATTAAGTAATGATAACTAAAGAATGTACAACCGTGTACATTCTTATTACTTTCAACAGTTAGTTCATGTGACCAAACCTGAATTACGAGTTTTGATGATACTCGCTCGACCCTAACCATACCTACCTATCTACCTTGATACTAGTACTATAGCAGTAGTAGCAACACTACTACTCTTCTTTTCTCACGAACCAGAATTAAATGATGCTTTTCTCTGTTATATCATATCCACTCTACTTTTATTTATTTTATGACTATGCCCATTACTCTGAATAAAAAATTAGATTTACTTCCGAAGTACTGACCGTTTCAAAGGTGCAAGCATTACGAACAATTATTGCTAGCCTAAGTTGAAGTATGTGCTTATTGATTCTTATCAATAAACAGGGTATGAAATAATACTCTAACAGAAAAGAAACATTCATATGTCGTTTTGAGGGAGAGTAACTTTTACTATAATCTTGCGATATGTGTAATGTACACAGTAATACCCTGCTTAGCGCTACAGAACACCTTTTTAAATATTTTTCGTAATAAGTTTAATTCTAAATTTGCGATATATAAGACCGCATCATAGACAGTCTCCGAAATAAGAGTATATCGTACACTTTGATTAATGTGTCATGTGTAAACACATACATACACAATAGCGAATAGCGATACATTGACACCTGAAAGTAGCTACCAGATATGGGAACACAGCACTAATCCATTCCATATTGTTGAGTCTCAACAACGACGACCTAATATATTTTAAAATGATTGCTGGCACAATATTTTCAGTAGGGTAGCACTACGTACATTAACACGTAAGAAACTATGAAACTCTATGCTGTTAATATGACCCCGTTTAGCGCTGAATTTTCGCGGAACGTATCTAGAGCACTAACTGAGGTATTGCTGTGTATTCAACTGCAACTGTGAATAGTGCCCCCACCCCGTCTGTTGTAGAATAACTAGACTGTATCGAGAACTGAATACTAACATTTAACAATCTTTTCATGCATAAAATACCTGCTTTTTCACCTTTCAAATTTAAAATTCTTATGAACAGGTGTGACTTCTGTTTCTCTGTCCGTAACAATGGACACTTCCACTTAAAGGTAACAGTTTTGCTGGTAAAATATATCTCTACTCTACTCATCATTTGAAACGATGGACTCTTCCATTTGAATGAGTTCAGTTACTTTTGAATAAAAACTCAGATACAATTAGACGTAAGCATTAATTGAAGAGAATGTGGAGAAACCGCTCGGACTCCACAGAAACACACACACAGTTTCTTTTCTAAAAGAAATCATCTCATAAAAATTCAAATATATAACACCTTTTTTGCCGCATGAATGGGCATTGTGGTGGTGGTTGGTTGTTATTAATTCAACTTCTAGAAGTTTTCACATTCACAATCTCCGTATCCACTACTCTAGGTTATTCTACAATTACTCAAAACCTAAAGCTTGATTTTTCTTTATTTTAAAGGCTACATCCTTACTATATGTCACTTTTTAATCGCATCTTTGAATATTGTACATTTTACAAGACTTAGAATCAATTAAAAAGAGGCCTTACTCGAGGTCTGTTTATCTAAGCTTGAACCTCTTTAAAATTCTGACAGTTTATGCGACTTAAGACAGGCACATTACCTCTTAAGAACGTAGGTATGATCGATGACGGATGAGAATAGGAAAGATTCGTCGTCGTACTCTCCTCCTGATATTCATTCTGATCAAAACAAATTTGTCGAAAAACCGACGTTTTATTTTTACCAAATCAGACACAACCCCAACACATTTACTTTTGAGTCACCGCTTGCATCCCTTGGTGGACAGGCACGTGCGGGGATGGGGATCTTGAACCCCTGCCCCCTTTTCTTCTTCATATTAAAAGTGCTCTTTTAGCCAAAATTCAAAAATATATTTTAATAGACACGACAAAAATAATGGATGGAATTAAGAATATTTACCACATACAATCTTTAACATTTTTCTGTGAGTGTGTGTGTGTGTCTGTACAGTAGCCTATGGCATTGCTGATTTCATTTTTAAAAAAAATGTTCCCGGGAGTGCCCCTTTTTTTCAACTGAGCCCCCCACCCCCCGAAAGTCTGTGCACGTCACAAGTGCAAAATTGACTGCAGCGGGCATATGTGATGGGGGAAAAAATCTCCCCTCCCCTCTACTTGATGGTAGGTTCAAATCCGAACCAGCTGGTTGAAGCAATTATAGATCAATTCCGACACACCTATCCTCCTTCTCAAAATACAAATCTCGTGCTAAGAAGGAAATTAGTACAAGCGAAATGAAATAACAGGTTTTAACTGAAAATTGCTAAGTTCTTCTTATTATTATTATCTAAGAAAAAAACTTTTTGTTAGTAAGTTTATCGTCAAAAGAAAGAGGTTCACCTAAGTAGTTTGGGTTTTGTCAAATGTCTATAAATGTTGGCACCAGTCAACCGGCACTATTGATAAATTTGTTATTATTCACATTATAGTATAAAGGTGCTATGATGTGAGTCCATGCATTTGAATACACGTGACGCTTAGGTGCATGCCTCTTTCTTTTGTAATCAGATATCTGCTACTGGTAGCATATCTGTTTCCTCTATGCTCTACTCCTAGATTCCAACTACACCCTAATTTTTTTATTTATTTAATAGAGATCATCTCAACCGCTTATTGTAGCTTATGCAAGAAACCTTTTGAGGTATTCTTGCTAAATTTCGCTTTGTCTTCTGCTGCTAATCTCCAAATTCATGTCAGCTGATCACACAATTCGGAATGCAACAAATTTTAAACACTGTAAAACTAGGAAAACTGATTCTTTTTACCTCATTTTCTTATCTTCGCTAGGAAACCTCAGAACTACTATATTTGTGTGATAGTTGTCACGAGAAGGTAACCTAATCGCCTTCGCATTTAACCAATATTGCTTCATCATGTAAATAATGTTATCACCTGTTGTTGTTATTCACTTCTTCTAGGGCACTTCATGCCTAATAGCGATCATTTCTTCATGACGATGCTCGAATATTGATTTCTTTTTGTAACCATTATTAATATTTTCAGGCGCGGATCCAGGGTGGGGGGCGCTTAGGGGGTTCGCCCCCCCCATCTGCTCGTGCAAACCACAATTGACATTTTTTTAATTATCTAGGTAAAGACATTTTATAAATAAAAACAAAACCCCAAGTAATCATAAATTAACCTTTAAAAAAATCATTATATCCATGTATAATTAGACAGATGGAGTGAAAATAAATTGCCCGCGCCCCCTGCTCAAAATCCTGGATCCGCCCCTGATTGTAGATTCGCAGTTCTTTCAAACTGACAATAATATTACTTTTTAGAGGTTATGCAAAACAAAATAATGGGATCTGTGAAACAACTTTTCGATTATTGCAGTTCTCTCTCTCTCTCTCTCTCTTATA
>VCCN01005704.1:2200914-2219218 GCA_006491835.1 Architeuthis dux | reverse complement strand
TACCTCTCCTGCATCGTAACTATCTGTGAACTGATTTTCA
Organism: Architeuthis dux; assembly: GCA_006491835.1. Taxonomy (NCBI): domain Eukaryota; kingdom Metazoa; phylum Mollusca; class Cephalopoda; order Oegopsida; family Architeuthidae; genus Architeuthis; species Architeuthis dux. The sequence goes on along the minus strand of VCCN01005704.1, from coordinate 2,219,178 downwards.
TTTAGTTTTTTTTTTTAGTGACAATAATAATGGGGTTGACAGATGTATGCGCTCTCTGAGTGCTTTCTATTTTAAACATAACATTTCTTTCATCCTCGCCTGTTGAGGGATGTTCCCAGTTATTGCAAACGATTACTAAACTGCTGTTTCCCCATTTGACTATTCTTGTAAAAATTCATTTATATGCTTCCCCACATTTTATATTTACTTTCGATAATAATCACATAAGAAGACTGATGTGAGTGTCAAACAAAAGTTTGAAGGCAGATGAAAATAGAAGAATAATTCAAATTGGCTTCAAGTCTTTCCATAATGATTTACCCTCTGCCGTAAAGATTCTTTTATACTTGGGGTACATAATCACTTCTCAAAGGTAGATTTATATTTCTTGGCGTATTATATGTACTTTTTTTACTTAACCCATTAACTGCGAATGACGACGGAAATTTCAGTCATTATATAGAAATAGCTAACTCAATAAAAAAACTCATTTCTATCTGTGAGCCAGAGCTTTTATCTTGCAATGGATTGGACAAGGGTTTTTATCTTGCAATGGGTAACTATTATTACACTTCACTACCTGTCGCAAGTTTATTTCGAAAAATACACGCACTTGTTATTGTTTTTTTTTTTTTTTTTTTTTTTTGTTACTAGTAATTTTAATATTGGTTCACTTAAACGGTTAACGGCATTAGCTGCGAATGACGCGAATTTCCGTCATTGCAGTTCTATGGCTAACTCCTCACCAAAATTTCTGTTTCGTTTTGTGATTAATGGCAACTCAGTTCTATCTTTGAGTCATGGGTTTTATCTTGCAATTGACAAGGGCTTTTATCTTGCAATGGATAACTATTGCACTTCGCCATCTGCTACAGTAAATGGGTTAATCTCACTGCATTATTCTTTGTTGAATATTATAATTTTTTTCTCTGAATTCTGTTTTCCTCCTCTAAATTGATATCTTACCTTGGTATTAAGGCTGTTTCGTTTAAGTTATCTTTAAGAAAGATCTGATTTAACCCCCCCCTCCCCCCCAAAAAAAACCTTTACTTTGAACGGTTCAATTGTTTATTTAAAAAGTAAATACCTTCTTGAAACTCTTTTAAAATGCGCATATAAGCGTCACGGGCTGACATACCGAAACACAATTTGTTGATTTAGCTCTTTTGGGGCTAGATCTAGCTCCTTTTTGGTATATTTAGTTCTTCTAAGTCACTAATTGACTGACATCAATGTTGCCAATTCAGCGCCTTTCTTGTTTTGGCAGTGCAAAAAGCGCTAAATTAGCGCGTTTGAGCCGTCTTTGGCCATTTTTCAGGCTATTTTTGACCATCTTTAGCGTCTGTTTGGTGGTCTTTGGCCATTTTGGGGCTATTTTAAAAAGTTTAGCGCTTTTTTGGCAGTCAAACTAGAGCGAAAATATTTTTTGAGTTGGCAACACTGACTGACATACCGAAACACATTTTTAAAGAAAGGGGCTGTTAAATGAAGGTGTTTTGAAAGGAAGGGAGCTTTCAAAGGAAGGCATGAGAACGAACTAGCGCATATATGACTTTCAGGCTTGTTCTCTTCTGAAGAATTGGTACTTTTTATATTTTAGGGCTTTCTTAATTGCAACTGTCACAATTCAAAATCTCTCTACGAAAGTAAATTTCGACCGCAAAATGTTTTTCTAAAAATATTTCACAGAAATTCAAATATATGCGTGAATTCTTTTTTTTTTTTTTTTTTTTTTTTTTTTTTTTTTTTTTTTCAAGGAGAATTAGTTATTCACCGGTTCTCGTCGAAGTTAAGCAACGTCGAACCTGGTCAGTAGCTAGAAGGGTGATTGTCTGGGAATAACAGGTGCCGTAAGCAGTTGGGGATCATGTAGAATTCTTCCGTAGTGATCCCATTAATCCTCCTAAGGCGGAAACCAAAGGACCCCTCCCCTCCGACCGGCCTAGCTGTGAGCGACATATCTTAAAAGATGAAAACAGAAAAGTGCTCTAATTTCTTATCTAGACTTTTCATTTTGACTTCCCTGTACGTGTGCCTGAACAGTGAACTAGAACTGAAAATGTGTCAATTGTGATATGATAATCGAGATTCGATAATCTTCTTGAACCTAAAATTAAAAGTGCATAATCAAAGCTAAGTAGCAGACGGTTCAGGTGTTTTTCATTCATAGATTTTAAATATCTAAATTTAACCCAACACTTTGATTTCTTTATATCTCGTTTCCCCTCTCACCTTTCCCCACGGCGGCAAACCAGCTTGGCAAACCTAACTTTGCATGGGTGGCAACCCATCAAAAACGTCTGAAGTCTTTTAAAATAATCTTTTTTATGATAAACTTTATTTTATACCAACTTATATAGATAGCGGCACAATGTAAGGTCTTGATTGTGAAGTTTTACACCCTCGCTCGCTCTGTAAAAAATAAATAAGAGAATTCATGAAAGAAAAACAGATAAATTATATTGTTATTGTTTTGATTTGTGCGCCGTAACTATTGGTGAACTGATTTTCATTTAGTTTTTACAATGGTGTTGGCGGATGTGTGAGCTCTCTGAGTGCTTTCTAGTTTTATTTGAATTCATGTAAACACTCCATCTCTAAAGAAAATCAATATTGTTGAGATCGAAGTATCTGAGTTGAAGATAACCTGTAAATGACATGAAATAGGCTTGTTGATGTAAATGTTTTTAAAATCTGATGCCTCCGTTAGAAGATCCTAAGAAAGATGAAAAACATTGAATATAAACCTTAATTTCCCTGGAAATATTGACAATATAGGTCCAGGATTTCGAGCAGGATGGGGTCCATTCTTTTCTTTCTTTTTCTTACTTCATCTTAATTAGAAATGTATTATATCCATTGTCTATTTTTAAGGTTAATTTATGATTACTTGGGTGTTTTATTTATAACATTTCTTTATCTAGATATTTAAAACAAATGTTTTAATTGTGCACCCCTTGGGTCAGCGCTTGTGATTTATTCAAAATGTCTTGACGTTTTGTGTTACCTGGTTGTTAACTGGTATTACATTTAGAACATTTGTTTTACTGTGAAAAAAGTATACAGATTGTATATACAAGCACAAATCATAATCTTATTTACACAATATCTAGGGCCTTAAACCATCATAATTCTTTTAAAAATCATTTACATCTGTTGATAGCACTACATATTCGGGTAATCTATACCATAGTCCCACCACCATACTCTGAGGGTACAATGGTGGTCCCGATTGTAAAGTTTTGCACACTCAATGTTAAAAACGGCGTCCAAATAAAAAGAAATAATTGAATTCATGAAAGAAAAACAGAAGTACATAATAAATTATATTGTTAGTGCTTTGAATGAATCAAATTGTTAAATAGTTTTTATTTGTGTGCCGTTTTTAACATTGAGTGTGCGAGAGTGTGAAACTTTATAATCGGCACCACCTTCCTTGCATTGTACCTCTGATAGTTTGGGAACTTCTAGTATTTTGTAAAATTTATTGAAGTACTTAGTAGCTCATTTGACATTGCGTAACTTGTGCATAGATTTTGATCAGAAACATATTGAACTTTAGATATTTTAAATGTCTTTGAAACAAGTTATAGCAAAAGGTGTTCAATGGTAAAAAGGTAATTGAAAACGAATTTCGGCTATTTTTCAGGTTCTAAGGTTCACCAAAAGTTAAGCTAATGTTGAAAATTTTTTATTTTCAGCAGGCTTACAAATTAATTAGTTTTTAACATGTATTATATAAAATATTCCATAATGTTGGTAGAACAAATCTGAGAGCTACTCAGATTTTTCGAAAACATCATAAAAAAATTCAAACCAAGAAATATTTGAGAACAATAATTAAACTACAACTTGGGTCTTTTGCTGATTACATTTCTAGAAATGACTGCATTTGAATAGCAATCTCACAGTTTTAGTTTCATGACCACATCCTCTCCATTTCTTGTACACACATCAGGATTAGCAATATTTACATTGGAACCTTGGACTTCCTGTAATATATTTTCCACTTCTGACTATTCTCCTTAGACACAATCTTACCTACATAATGTACTGCTTGTTGTTTGACTACATGACTCTCAAACCTCACAAGTACATAGTCACTGTGATGTAGATCCCTTAATGAGTTATCCTCACCCTCATCTGATATGACTGATTCCACATCATCAGCATCTAATGAGTCATTGTCAGTTTCTTAAAGGATTTTGCATATATCTTTGGTCTTGTGACAATACTTGGCTCTTCCAAGTCAGCAAGTGATACACCAGCTGCAACATTCAGTTACTTATTATGAGGTGCTCTCTTCATGAAGAGTTTGACTCACCAAAATAGTTGTTAATTAAATAGTTATTCTCAATTCCCCAGCCTAAAAATATGGTCAGTAATAAAGTATTAGTTAACACACCTGAGGTTTTAGTAGCCCTAGCTATTGCTCCAAGTATACTATTCATGTCTCAAATTCAGGGTTTCACCATTTAATGGTTATAACTGGAGAAAGCTTGGTAGTATGGTATTGGATTTTGATGAAAAGAGAACAATTTAATAAAATTTCAAAAATCTTTGTACTACAAAATTTTAACTTACTTATTACCTAAAAGTGGCAGACTGTACACACTGGTGGTGAAGCGTCCCATCTCTTAAGATACAACTCCCAATGGTGTATGGGGGCCGGTGACAGTCCCTTTTTCTGTTGCTGCGTCAGCTTAGTGATCCTTGCAAGTCCCAAGTCTGGTCTTTATTCTTACAAGTTTTATGACCACCCCCTTGGCAGGATGCAAGTCCACCGAAGGGATATCACCACCCTAATCGCAAAGCTTAGTGTATTCAGGTACCTGACAAGTGCACAGGGAAATTTGTCCTAATGAAGACCTTTCCACACTCTTCACTCATACCAGGAATTGAACCCAGGAGCTTTTGTGTGTGTGTGTGTGTGTGTGTGTGTGGCAGACGTGCTAACCATTACTGTATCCAAGTGAACAACAGATGTGGATTTCTGTAATAGCAACAACCGTTATCATGTGTTGACAAGCACTAACTAAGTAAAATTACTAGTTGACTGGTTGTTATCATTGACCAAATTACTAGTTGACAGGTACTAACTATAATACTAGGTAGGCGGCATAGATTGCTGCTTCTTTTATGTTAGGTACGTAAGCCGCATCTTCCGCAGCGTGGAATAGGTGTGAAAATAATGGAGAAAGAACACGAGTTATATGTGTACAGGAAAGAGGATGGGAAGGCGGGAATACTACGACTGCAGAAGGAAATGTATTGATTTACATGTATTGAGTTTAAACAGGTACATATGAGAAGCAAAGAAAGATGGAAGAATCTTTCAGTTTTTTCTGAATAACAGGTCTGGTTAGTCACTCAGTAGAAACCGTCACATAACCAATGTCTTTTGGCAGAATTCCGTTTTGGGGGTGATCAATTAAAAAAATTGGAAAAAAGGTGTGATCAATGAATAAATTACTTCTCTCGCCTTTTGTTGATCACTAAAAAAAAGTTTGAATTTTCAAAAAACTAGCGTGAATGCTGTGGGACACAAACTAAGGGATCAATTTAGCATAAACTTACATTGCAAAACCTGTTTATGGGGGGAATTTTTACAAAAGACGAAAAAGGTTGTTCTTGACATAATAAGGAGTAAATGTTTAAATTTTCAGCCCACTAGCTCCATTGGTGTGGCCTGTACATGTGGTACATACATAGCCAGCCAGCCAGACCAGCTTAAAAACTGAAGAAACCTATGTTGATGGTTTCTAATCATTATTCCTCCACTAGACGTCTTTTTTCTTTATTCTTTTTGGCACACTAACTTGACTGTTTTTAAAAGAAAATGTTTTTTATGAATAAATCTATATTTTTATCTTTAGCCTGAGATGAATATTTTAATCAATAAGTGTAATAATTTGGAATAGTTTATCATTGACACCAGGGCCTCAGGAAGGGGTGCAAAATTTCCTCTACCTGTTAATTAATAATTATGCCCTCCCCTAGGATATAGTGCAACTGCCCCTGAGCGCTGAGAACCCTTGCCATGCCACTGCGCTATATTCATAGAAATTGTAGTTGTATTGATAACATGCCAGATTAACGGAGTTCGGTATTTCTGAGATGAGGTATTACTGATACTATTGTTCGAACTGAGATCCTCATCTTGGTTGTCATTTTCACATCTTCAGGTGTCAAGTTTTGTCGGTAACTTACTGGAACTATTGAACTGAACCCTTTATTTGATCCACGGGGGTATACTGTCCTCATTCCACTATCCATGTCCTAGAAATTATTTCGTGGTTAATTTTTCAGTTGTGGTGCTCCTGCCTGGGATTGAACCCACAACCTACAGATGACTCAACAGTCAGACGCTTTTTAACCAACACTTTAGTTATCTAGGCCACCGTCCCAACTTGGACAAATGAGTCTAGTTTTTGGGGTTTATAAGCCTCATGTCTTGTGTTGTCTTTTTATTAGAGGTTCCCATATGGTGTTGATTTCTATACTCGGCTGGCTTAGAAGGTTGTTATTGCCTAGCATATGGGCTGACTCTTTGAGTTTCCTTATTTTCCAATGTTCCTCTCTATCGATGATCCTTACTTCATCCCAAAGGGGTTGGTTCCAGTAAGTTACCGACAAAACTTGACACCTGAAGAAGGCCGGAGGGTACATCGGCCGAAATGTTGTGAAAATGACAACCAAGATGAGGATCTCAGTCCGAACAATAGTATCAGTAATGCCAGATTAACTATGTAGCAAAAGTAGCCTATGCTACGGGCCCCACATATTTAAGGGCCCCGCGCTAAATGCTTGCAAGCTATCAATTCCGATTCAGTGATTCTGCATTTGCTCTATTACTATACTGTCTTCAACTTTTATGAACGACTCAGTGTTTAAGCTTGGTGATATTAACCAATTATCACCTTTTTAATTGGGGTTATTATCTTAATACAGTAATTGATAGGAGTATGGTATCTATGTGATTCTATATATACAACACATAAATACAAAGGTATTAGAAACTGTGGTCAAAAACGAAAACAAAGTAATACTATTACTGAAATGTCAGATATATTTGTCGTTTTATCTGGCTGTAATAGCAGATGAAGAAATTTAATTACTTTACAAGTAAAAAGTGTATGTGTTTTGATATTTATGTGTGTTTTCTTAATTTGGAGTCCAGATATTATTCTTTTAAATATTTAAAAAATGGAAACTCATATCAAGCTTTAACGAAACACTTTTAATGCATACAGTTTATAAATTATAAAATGGAATTAGTAGCATCCTTATCAGTTAAAATCTTTGAGTCATCCTCATCAATAACTAATGAACAGCGTTTTGGTATTTGTTTAGGATATTAATACTCCAGAGGTTGAAACTGTCTCCAATGTGGAAGCCATAGTTTAGGATATTAATACTCCAGAGGTTGAAACTGTCTCCAATGTGGAAGTCATAGTTTAGGATATTAATATTCCAGAGGTTGAAACTGTCTCCAATGTGGAAGCCATAGTTTAGGATATTAATGCTTCAGAGGTTGAAACTGTCTCCAATGTGGAAGCCATAGTTTAGGATATTAATGCTTCAGAGGCTGAAACAGTCTCCAATGTGGAAGCCATAGTTTAAGATATTAATACTCCAGAGGTTGAAATTGTCTCCAATGTGGAAGCCATAGTTTAGGATATTAATACTCCAGAGGTTGAAACTGTCTCCAATGTGGAAGTCATAGTTTAGGATATTAATGTTTCAGAGGGGAGTGTATCAGTTTCTTTTATAAATTATAAAATGGATTATTAGTAGCATCCTTATCACTTAAAATCTTTGCATCATCCTCATCAATAACTAATGAACAATGTTTTGGTATTTGTTTTGATTTCCATAGTCAAGAAGACCTCCAGAGGAAAACACTTCTGTTCATTATATGATTTTTTTGTTCTTTTTAGTCAAATGAGATGTAATTAAAATCTTTGATAATTCCAATTCATGACCTTAAATCTTGTTTGCTGGGATGGGACGAGAACATCAAAGAACGGCAGTGAACAGACGGTGCTACCTATTATTCTTGGATAAATGGTTGAAATGGGATTGGCTAACTGTAACAGATAGACATAACATAGTAATAATAGTGATGGCACCGTGTGCCAGTGGCTAAACATGGTCAGATATTATTGAATATTTTGCCCTGTTATGTATCTAGTTTAGGATATTAATGTTTCAGAGGGGAGTGTATCAGTTTGTTTGGTTTAATATTTTTTTAAACATTTCTTTTTTATTTTCTCCATTGTGAAAATCTGAAATAATTTTAAAACAAAAAATCTTTTTAATATCCAAATTTCAATGAGATCTTTCAGAAAAGAAGGTATTAATGTGTAGAATTATTCTAAGGTAAATTTCCAGCCCTTATAAAATAGACTAGATTTTGTCGAAGCACTTACTGTTTTTGTTTTGTTTTTATACTGGGGTCCAAGAAAGACAACCGCATTATAACTGAACCACAGATAATCAAAAGTGCCAAACAAGTTCACCATTTAACAAATGTGTTGTTTTCATCACAAAATTAAAGAAATTATATGTAAAACACCATATGTCGATTGATTGATTGCAAATTGAAGTAATTTGATACTTTAGTCATTAAGTTTTTTTTGACGAGTGGGCAAGAATGTTGGGGTCCACCACCCACCTGCCTTATATTGCAAACCGCGTTATAGTGAGGCACTTCTGTACAAAGTTTTGATGCAGAAAATGGTTTATTGATTCTGACAGCTTAAGTGCAATGATTTATGGCTTTTCTCTTGAAGAATTTTTCTGCTTCTGCTTATTTTATTTTATAGAATTTTAACTCGTAAATTCATATTAAAAAAATTGAATTGAATATCAAGAGAAATAACTACTGATTAAAGTTACCTCCTTTGATCTTTAGGTAATTTAAAACATTTTTTAAAAATTTCTTCTATTCAGAAGAGTTCCACTGTCAGAGGAGTGGTATCAAGCAGTTTAAGAGTTTAAAAAAAATGTTTTGATAGTTTTGGGGAAAGAAGAGAATGAGAATTTTCTGGTCAAAAGAAAGATAACAATGCGTGATTCTTTGTCATGTAGGCTTCGTTTTCTAAAATGGAAAGAAATTTGGTCTGTCTGAAGGATGTAGGTGTTTCCCTGGGTTTGATTGGACATACAAATGAAGAATATCTTATTTGCATCGCCAAATTTAGAAGCTTGCCAATTAGAGGCTGGTTGTAACTAATTGATGGTGCCAAATATGGGTACCTGTCAGAAATTCCATGAAAAATTTCTTGCTGGATACCTTAATAAATATAGATCTGCGAACAGTCAGTCATTCAAACTGGGGAGTCGAGTGACCAGCCGGAATGGTACCCCCACCCCTTGTCCAATCTTAAAAAACTTATGAAAAAAAAAGTATATCAGTACAGATGAAAATAGAGCTGAAAGGAAGGACCATATTAACGAATATAGAAAGAAAGAAAGAATTCACTAAGGAAAGAAAACAAGAGAATTCGTAAGGAACCGAGTGAGAAAGAGGGAAAATACTTGATGCTTAAAGATTTTACTTATACACCAATATACTGTAGTTCCCAAAGCCGTTCTTTTCTTCAGAAGTTAAACATTTCTCCCGTCATTTGGCCAGGCCTTTTTCTCTGCAATAAATAACAATTGTACTACTAAGCCTTTAAAAGCGATTCTTATCTGAGTCAGTTGTTTTCATGACATGATAATAATCATTGATTTCCTATAGGTTAATGGGAGGTGTGAGTGGCTGAGTGGTTAGTGGCATGGCGAATGGGATTGGGAAGCTGAGTTCAAACTCAGAAAGAGACAGTTTGCACTAATACCTTTGGGAAAGGCATGTATCCATCTCCTCCCCCTTGCCAACACATCATAGGCTGGCATGACAGATCACAGCTTACATTTACTTGAGGAAGGCCCATGTCCACCGACAGACCTTAAAATGCTGATTTTTTAAAAGGAAAAGAAAAAAAAAGAAAAAAAATCCTTTAAAAGCCATTCTCATCTGACTTGGTTGTTTTCATGGTATGATAATTATCATTGATTTCCTATACAGGATTTTTTTTTTTTTTTTTAAATTTTTTTTTTAATTAAAGGAAACTGGATCATCTTACAGTATCATACACACAAGCCCTCTTTCCCCCTCTGAAAAAATGGCAGCAGACGCCCACGCCTCTGTATCCTGACTTTATGTTGTCTTCTACAATGAGAAGATGTGCAATTTCCAGAAGAAGCCACACAATGCAGCTAATAACTTACAAAGAAAATTGCTAGTCATTTGATTACGTTCATCTATTACTATAAAGACAACAAATGTTTATCTTTCTTGTGTGTATGCATCTTATAGATTCCTAAATGGTTGCACCCTTGGGGCGGCAAATTTGTCAATTAGGATAACTTGACCCCAGGATTAACATAGGATAGGTGTGCTGACCTCCGAGGCCCCTACAGGTCAATTTAGGGTGAAACTACTTTTTTGTAAGCTTCTATTTAAAGATTTATCTATTTCTAAGAAAAAAGTGGATGTAGCAATGGCTCAGTCGTTAAAAGCACGGAAAATGGATTGGCGGATCGAGTTCAAACTCTGGAGAAAATTAAAATTTAAAAAATCTTTTATTTTATGTGCTTTCAATCTATTAGACCTTCAAACCTTCTGAAAATTACCCCCCCCCTTAAATTGTATGAAATCTTTATAAAATATCATTTGTTTTCTTCTGTTACATTTAAAGTTTTTTTTCCTGGATAATGCTGGGTATCCCTGCTAGTAAGGAAATATGATGACAAGGAGCAAAGGGATATAAGAAACTTGATAAGAAATATCCTGATAAAGGGGTGGTCACTCTCTTTAAGCCTTGTGTGTTCTGTCATAAATCATAATTCTCCTTTGACTCCCTGTCACATCGTTCATAAACTTCAATTACTCTTAGACCAGAAGGTTCTTAACCTTCTTTGCTCCATGTCTCACCCTGACAGCTCAAAAAATTTGATGTCCCCCTTCTATAAAAAAAGTAATTTGATTATATATCATGTGACAAAGTGAACCCCATCTCACATTCGCATATCTGCATATGAAATTCTTGGCCTTCAGCCAAATCTTTAGCGTTTGTGCTTTGATTAATTCCCACCTGACTATTAATAAAACAATTTTGGTGTTGAAAAGGTGTTTACTATAAAATACACCACATCTATTAGAAACTGTCAACTCGGATGTTTCGCTATCAGTTCTGCTGTCTGAAATGCCTGAATCGGCACGTGCCGAACCGGCAGCCATATAGAGACAGGAAAGATAATTATTGCCACATATTCATTGATGACCCCTTCCAATTTAATTGATCACTGCATGCTGCCAAAAGATGTTAGTCACGTAACGGTTTCTATTAAGTGACTAACCAGACCTGTTTGTATATTTATTTTGTGTCTGTAATACCCCAAATCTGTCATTAAAGAAAGAAAAAAATGGTGATGAGCAAGTATATCCCTATGCTGATATAAGTTTTATTTATTGACTACTGAAATGTTTTTGTCTAATTCATTTCATTTTTACAGTTGGTGTGCTGTGTAAGTCAGTATATTCACAAACACGCATGTTAAAACCTAATAATACTAACGACAAAATATCAATTTGATATATGCCGTCATTTTTGATGCCACAGATACATTAGTAATAATAACATTATTTCAGGCGTTTACCAAAATTTAGATTTAAATCAACAAAATAATTCCAACGACAAGAAGTTTTTAATCAAGTTCTAAAAATGCTATAATAATACCACTTTAAATTTACAATGTTATTGAAGTTTGGTAATCTAGTGAGACCCTTGATCCTGATATTTACTACAAATGGTCTTGATTTCAGGCTCTAATTTAGTTTGCTTCAGTCGTAAGTCTGCCCTCGTTTTGTGACCTCTTGCTGTTTTTTTCTTTTTTGTAGTAGGTCACTTACAACACTGAAACCACATTCTACCAAATGGGAATGGTTGCAGTAGCTCTCTTGGCAAACTAGTTGAATTGGGGTATTTAGTTTCTGTCTCATCACAAAGCCACATCCTGGTTCCTTTTACTTTGAATATAAGCGACTCATCATGTCCACTTCAGATGGGTCGATGGCTGAGTGAGCCAAGATGGAAAATCCATTTCTTTTAAATCAGAAAATCTATAATTTAACTCCTGGACAAGTATTTTCGCACTTCATACCCAAATTCCAAACTGCACCCCCCACCATTTGAATTGACCCACTTCTTCTGGGGCGTGCATCCCACATTGAGAATCACTGCTCTATACTATCTCTAAAATTTCTATCTAGAACAGAAATCAGCAAACCTTTTTGAAGACTGGCTGGATTAAAAATATTTTTGTCTTGCGGGCCAAAGTGAATGAAAAAATCATACAAGCCTATGGAAACAGCTTTTTTTTTAATTACTTTAATGATTTTCATTATAGGATATACCTTCATAAACTTCCATGTATTATCAATCGATGAGAAGTAAGAAATTCTGTTTTGGAGACAAAGTATTATATACTTGAAATAGGCTTTTTCTGACAGCAGTTAATTGTGTCATTAAGCGAGCTTCAGTGTAGTTGGGCTGGGATTAAACTAATAAGAAAAATGGTAGTTAAATTTGGTGTGTCCAATTGTGGTTCAAATATTTTTAGCTATAAAACTTGGATTCGTTTGAGGCCTCTGCAAAAATGAGACTTTTTTCTTTATCTTTCGATTCTGAATATTATTGTTCGATAACCAAAGATAGATAAAGAAAACAAATAATTTTTGTATGGAACAGCACATATTCAATGAAGTCAGCAGGCTGGATGAAATGAGGTCACGGTCTGGATTTGGCCAACTCCCTGATCTAGAACATAATCTTTCTTTAAATTGCCATATCCTATAATAACTTTTCAGTAGATATTGTTAGGTATTACCTTCCTACCTGCTGTTATTTCTGGGCCTAAGCTATCTTAGAATGATTCACATATATTTTTGTCAAACTCCAGTCCAAGTCGGGGGCTAGAGTTGACTTTGTTTTTCTCCTGTAAGAATAAGAACAAGAATCCTCACCTAATTCAAGGGAGTAAACTCTTCACTGTTTGTCCTGTCATGTTAAACCAAACCGATATATAAAATTAACGTTTCCTTACCATGATTTGAAATCACAACCAAGTCATCAGTAGGTGGCTCTCTTACCGACTGAGCCAAACCGACAAATCTAACCCATCTACGAATGTGTATGTTAGACATGCACAAGGGCCTATTTCACTCTAATAAATACATTTCTACAAAAGATTTTTAAAAAAAAATTGTTTTTATTCATTATACATACAATACAAAAGTTGTAGTATTCATCTTCAGTCGGAATAGAAGTAGGAGTGGAGTTTGACTCTGCAGCAGCCTGGCTTGTTTTTACCTGAAATATATTCTTTCAAGACACTGTTTTACCATTTGTACACACTCCAAGTGTTAATTCTTATCTCCAGTGAATCTTTCTTTCATCAACACCTTCCCTTAGACTAAGTAGAAACATAGAACATACTATTTTTTTTAGCTAAGCATAGAAAGATCTAGGTGACAATTGATAATACTTTTTTGAGCTAAGCTTAAAAAATAGGGCAAAAGTCTCATTTCTACACTGGCCTGAAATATTCAATATTTTATAGCTAAAAATTAAATTACTGTTACAAGCTATTTCCATTCAATTGATTTGTGGTTAATAGTGTTAAGGCCAGGTAACTTGATAGTTTATTTTATTCATGAGTTACCTACCTTTGACATTTGGGCCTTAACAGTAACACTATTAAACACAATCAATGTACCCATGTAACCATGCCATTTGGCGCAGTTGGGTGCTAAAGGTGTTAATTGAGTGAAACTATATGTTTCAGCTGTCAAGATTTAACACCTCAACTAACAAGATACAATAAAAAGCATTGCAGTGGAAGGTTCCCAACGGCACCATTTTGCCCCATCTGATATAGTAAGAAGATAATTGAAAAAAAATGTCTAGAAGACACTACAATGATAACTGATAACATAAAAAGGCATGTGAGAATAACGACCTCACATATGATGGAAAGCTGCCTCCTGAACTGGAATAAAAAGAAAATTGACAAAGTTTTATTTTCTCAATGTGGAACAAGAATCAGCCTCATAGAAAAAAGGGTCTCTTTAAGGTGTTCAGACATCTCATACATGACATCTGCCGTCACCATGGCTTGTACTTGAGCGGAAGCAAATTCCGTCTATGACTCGAGCTGCAGGGATGAAATGGACCTTTTATTCAATTACTTGAAATGGTTTATGTTCATCCTGGTCAACTGTGCAGGAAGAGGTCTCTGCATGGTTTCGACTGAACTGAATGTTAACAAGTGTTATTCGGAGTGTTTTATAACTGACGCAACCTTAAGGATAAGAGAGTAGAATTTACACGCACATAAATCTTTGCTACAATATTAGTCACATGGCAACATTATTTAACAGTTGAAATGATTGCATCATGTGCTAGCTTCATTCCAGCATCTATTTCTTTTGTGTTGTGTTGGTTATATATCACTTTCCAATGTAATGAAACATTTATATAATGAAACTAGTACAAACCTGCATGCAGGTTAAAGGAAATCCTTTTCAACATCAATTGTAAAGTTAAAATGTATGTGAAGTTGGCATCTTTTTGTAATTTGTGTGTTTAAAAAAATAGTTTTTAGATTTAAAATAGTTTAAATATAAATTGTCAAAAAGAGGGTTGTATCCTTTTTGAAACACCCTGTCGAGCTCCTGAAATAGAGAATGTTCTAAAGCAACATAGACAAAGTTTCCAACTTTTGTTCGAACAATACAATCTCTTCTTCCCCTCTTTGATGCTAACGCAATGTTTCAGCAGATTCATTCTATGGCCTTCTTCAGGTATAATATGTAGTATCCATAAGGAAAGACTCTTTTATTGGTCTCTTTCTGAAGAAGGCTGTAGCATGAATCGGCTGAAATGTTGTGTTAACATCAAAGATGGGAAGAAGACATTTGATTGCCTGAACAAAAGTTGGAATGTTAATGACTCTTCTCAAAATAGAGAACTTCTCAAAGATCACTAAGAACCTTGTGCACAAGTGGGATGGTAAATTAATCCTGTTTAAAGATCTGTCTTGAAAGTCTACCTCTCCAGACAAAGAACTGCCAACTTATCTCATTCCGTTCTCTGCAAGTCACAGGTGACTGGCCTGTCCAGACTTTGACACCATATTGCTTCGGAACTTGTTCTTGAGTGATTGGTTTCCAAATATTTACTTGACAGAAAAGTAATTCTATCACTTTCAAACCTCCAGAAATGCAATAAAATCTCAAATGACAGACTAGAAATTCCAACACCTTGCTGCTTGTTGTCAACCTGATTGTGAGCCTCCGATTGTGTGTTGAGGGGGTCCACACACAATCGGATGCTCACATTATCCCAAAACTGGAACCTAAAAATCCAAATCCAAATCCAGTTTGAGTGACACAGATGGAAAAATATTGAACATTTCAAACAGGCTTGGTTAGTCACTCAATAGAAACAACCCCTACCTAAAAACTTGTATTAGAGGAATTTAAAAAAACAAAAAATAAGGAATAAATATTTAAATTTTCAGCCCTCTTGCGCCATTGGTGTGTGGCCTGTAAACGTAACACATATTTATATAGCCAACCAGCCAGAATCACTTAAAAACTGTAGAAGCCTATTGTGATATGTTGACAGTTTACTTGGTTTCTAGTAAATGATTTCCCTCAAATATACAGAGGATGTACAACAAGAGCAATGCAGCATGAAGTCACTGAACAAAAACCAGTTTGTAGGTGTTTAGAGTTTATTGAAACTCAACTTTCTGGAGTCTTACTGGAAAGATGATTGAAGAGACTGTTGTGTGTATTGGAATTTCACCTGCTGACTGAAACAATGGAACAAAAACTATGTAAATCTTGTATTTAAAAAAAAACCCTGGTAATCTGCAAATGCAAACTGTTAGTGTCTGGTCAGAAAATGCCAAGTGGAGACTGGTGTAAATTTCATTAAATCTTTCTCCTCCCAAAAGTGTATTTTCTTTGGTAAAATGGTTCACTAAGAAAATGTACTCGGTGGCCTTATTCATAGGTGAGTAATCAATATTATCAATAAAAAACAATTCCAAATTTTAAAATCTTTATTTTCAAAATAAAATCAAAATAAAAAAGGATATAACCTACCTAAAGGATTTTCACATAAAATGTACATCTTTAAAAAACGAAAAAAATCAAGAAAATTGTTGAAACTAATCTGAGGTTAGACTTGAGATTATAAAAAGATGAAGACATTGAAATGTAGTTCTTGTTGGGAATTTTTTTTATTTAAAATTAAAAAAAGGAAAAAACTAAACTATCTAAAAACATCCCGAAAATCAGGAAAAATTTTATTTCTGGAGTTTAGACTAGACAGACGGACAGAAAGACAGTAGAACAAAGGATAATACATATACCTCTCCAACTTTGTTGGCAGTGGTGAAGTACTCTGACATACAAATCTAATAATGTTAATATTTACTAGAAAAATCTTTACTTGGAATTACTGCTCAGCAGCATTTCAAAACTTAACCAGACCTTTGCAACAGTCTTGTAAAATCTTAACCTACTTTTCTTTACAAACAAGTCCTCAAGATTTCTCAAATCTCTCTGATGAATATGTTCAAACTTTGCTGAAAACTTTTGATAGGATTAAAATCAGGTGATTTGAACATAGGAGAACCTCTACATTGGTTTGTAAAATGCTTCAGATCATTTTCTTGTGGGCACCATCTTCGACTTCTCTTATAAAGAGAATAAATTATCCTCCAATATACATCGTTACATCCCTCCAAGAAAAACTTCCCTATGCCATTATATTTCCACCACCATACTTTACTGTAGGTGTGGTGTTTCTTGCACCTTTTCTCACCTTTTCTCCACACCAGACTATATTGCCAAAAAGTTTCATTTTAGCTTTGTCTAACTAAACAAAGAACATTCCTCTTCTAGAGATTACTTGTTTTTCTAAGTGTTTCACTAGGCCTCTTTGTTATTATAGGGTTTTGTTTTATTTTATTTTGTGGTGTATGGACTTTGAACCATTCTGGTACCATTCATCACAAATAGTTCTTTTAGTAACTGATATTTCAGCTGCTTTTAAATCTTCTTCAGCCAACCTTAAGATAGTCATTAGATTTGTTCGAATTTCTTCTGCATTTTTTAGATATTTTACATGGAGTATCATTTTTAGTAAGATTTCTGGTAATCCCAAACTTCTTCTATATTTGACTCAATGGTACTGACAAAGATAATGTCTAGGTTCTTGGCATTGTTCCTGTAGCTCAAACTACCAGAATGCTGCTCTATTTCGGCCTTCCACAATTTCCTCTGCTTCTCTCTTGAGCTCTTATACCACACCTCAGTTTTCCTCTCACAATATAATTAACAATTGGACAGTTGATGGTCTAGTACCTTGTTTAATTTGAACAAAATTATGAAAACAGTTTTTAATTTCAACCCTTCAACTAGTACTTGGTGGCTGTTGGCTATAATGATTAAACATGAGAAGTAGGTCATTTGTATATCAGAAGTGTTTTGTTGTTTTTATTACTAGCAAAATTGCTTGGTATTGGCTTGATTAAAATAGCTTCAAAGAAACCTATCCAACTACTGTATATTCTTGAATATAAGTCCACCGTGAGTATGACCAGTTCATAATTGAGTATAAAATTTCAGAAAATCACATGATTCTAATACGAGCCGAGTCCGTTATTTTGCCATAATATCATGAAAGATATCCCCTTCTTACAAATACAACGTTTATGGCCCTTGGTCAGCTGTGATCGAAACATGAATTTCTTTCATCTTTAACATATTGATCGTTGTTTTCAGGTCGTGAAATTCTTATCAGTGATGATGAATCAACCCGAAAAAAATGATTTAAAATGGATATTAAACAATACGCACTGTGTACTACCAACATAACATTTCATACAAAACCGTAATGATCTGAGTTAAAACAATGGGCATTATCGCTCGCTAATATGCATTGTGTCTATCAACACTGTGTTCATATAAGCAAAAGTATTGGTCATTTTTTGACAGACCTGAATATAAGTTGAACTGCTGATTTTGGGCCATTTGTTTTAGTAAAAAACCTTGTCTTATATTCAAGAATATACAGTAGTTATTTATAATGGTCTGATCTAGATTGGTTCCATTCATCAGGCACTGAAGTCATCTTG
>VCCN01005704.1:2175324-2187541 GCA_006491835.1 Architeuthis dux | reverse complement strand
ACTTTCTTTTAAAAAGAAAGTGGTAGGGGTGTACTCATTTTGGGCGATACTGTAGTTAACTGAACTGTATTGAGACTAGTGACTTTCTTGTAGTGTAAAGCTTACAACTAGTAATTGTTGAGCAAACCTGTAAAATTTACACAAGATATTTGTTTTCCGATGTATATATTCTTGAAACCTGCTCAGTTCGATGTGGATCCTAATGAACACATGACACAGCCTTCCAGTGGAATCATCGGTTTAGAACATTTACAAATTTCTTAACGGCTATCAAAGCCCGGGCTCTTGAAAAGCTGGACTTACTGACAAATTTTGTTTATCTGGTTGTATTCAAACATCTTGTAGGTTCAAACACATATGACAGCAGTAGAAATCCCTGCAAATAATCTACATAAAGCCTAAGATATTTGTGCGGCACTTGGTCTCAAATGGGAACAAAATCCCAGCGAAAGTATTTACAAAGTTTGAAACTCCTTTGCCAGGATTGTGACTTCTGTGCTCATTCTGCTGAATAATGTAAAGAAGATTACATTAGAGACCCCTTCATAAATGGCATCCATTCTAGTTACATACGTCAGCGACTGTTGGATAGGATTAGAAGCTGCCTTCCAACAGGCTCAGCCCTTAGAAATAGCGCAAATGCAATTGGAGTCATACATTAAACCAGGCATGACAAAACTCGAGGGATGCAAACAAAATATCCCTTTGGATGATGATAAAAACTGTCTGTATGTTATCAGATGCCACATTCACCTGAGGAAGGTTGGAGAGTACAAAGCTAATGAGAAGAGAAAAAAATCATTGAATAATATCTCATCTCAAAGAATTAGAAAATGTTAAAAACCTGTCCCTTAAGCAGAGAATAATCAGTGCATATGAGATAAAAAAAACTAGTGTTATTAGTTAGCAGTCAGAAGCATAGCGTGGGGGCACAAGTGTCCCCCAAAATTCGAGCACAACATGTTAAATTTCGGGCAAAACCATGGAAGATTTTGGGTATAGAAAGAGTTCCCATATGCATATGGTTAGAAGCATAGCTTAGTCTGGCACAAGGCCACGGTAGTGGGGGCACCCATATAGAATGAACTCACTGCACTAGTCTTTGAGACTTGCTTGCTAATATTAGTTCAAGTGCCAATTAAGTGTTACATAACCTGATTATGCAACATAAGCAAAGTAATTTAATTTTCAGAATTACTCAGTACTGAATTAACCTTCCTGATTTATCCTCTCTCGATCTTTTTAAATCAGTGATTGGCAATTTGGATTTTGGGTGTGAAGAGTTAAAAGCGTTCTGTGGCTCAAAACTGAGTTGTGTTTAAAGGTTAACTGATTAATTCCTAATTATTCAATTCACTTGCCCAATACTATTAGATTCCATAGTAAATGTTACTAAATTTCACACAATGACATTACAAAGATTTTAGTAAGTGCCCTACAATTCATATATCATTTTTCTTTCTTTTTTTTTTCCCTCAATGTGTTTCTTTACAGATATTTATCCACTTAAGCTGGATAATGTTAACAAAAGAAAATATTGTCAGTATTGAAAGGAATACTTGAAGTTTGGCATTTTATACTATAAAAAGCATATAAGATCTATGGTCCTTTTTTGCTTTGCTGTCGAGGTGGGGCATAAAGCAAAAAAAGTTAAGGACCCTTGTTTTAAATACTTCAGATGTGTGTGTGTGTGTGTACATGTACATGCATGCTCGTACTGTACATGTACGTGCATGCTCGCACTGCGATTACTCGATAACTGGTCAATGTACAAAGTTGACATTTGCTATATATATTAGTCAGCACACCGGGCATTGCAGTGACAAGTTTTAAGTTGTTTGGATCAGTGGTTCTCGAGAAATCTTATAAAGAATTTTGGATCTCTTATCCAAAATTATAGATATAAATCTAGATATAAAATATCTAAATTGGCAACAGTGAAGAGAAGTAAACGAAATACTTTGAAGTCGTAATTTTGTATGACTGACTGAAAATTATTTTACATGACTATTATGGCAGGCTACTCCACACAACATAAAGTCTGGTCCCTTCCAAACACGCACCTTTGGAACTAGTATATTAAAAAGAACAAACAAAAGAAAACCTCAGTACAATTAGTACAAATTACACCTATTTTTATCTTTCAGGATAGTATATATTGTAGAATATAGGTTAATCAATAATCTTGTTTGATTAATATGACTGTCAAGCATACATCAAAAGATAAGTAACAGAAAAACACAAAATATACAAAGAAACAATTGGCTAAATATTACAAGCAAGATTAATACACCGTTAATTACTTTTTTACGAACAGCTTCTAAAAATGTTTTATCTCCTAATCTGTTGTATTTTAAAAAAAATTTTCCTATCTTTATTTTTAATTTTATGACTACTTTTTACCTTCATCTTAGTTGCTTTTTATTATAACTTTTGCTCAGACCGATTACCCTCTGGCAGTGAGCAAACAGTGTTGATCAGAAAGACTTATTCTTTATTTTCCGATTGATGCTGTTTGCTCACTGCCGAAGGGTAATTGGTCTGAGCAAAAGTTGTGATAAAAAGCAAATAAGGATGAAGGTAAAAAGTAGCCATAAAATTAAAAATAATGATTTATAATACTTTATCTAATAAAAATGTATTAAAAAACTGAAACCGATTGCAATGAATTATAGGTTTAAGGGTGTTATTTGGACTTCTGCCTTCTAGTTGAGTCTTAGTAGCTCAATTGGTAGAGCAGATGGGGTAAACTGTGCTCCCTCTATAAGGGACTTGGGTTTAAATCCCTCCTAAGGCTTATTATTTATTTTCCGATCAACACTGTTTGCTCACTGCCAAAGGGTATTCGGTCTGAGCAAAAGTTGCAATAGAAAGCAACTAATAAATTAAGATGAAGGTAAAAAGTAGTCATAAAATTAAAAAATAATGATTTCTAATTCTTCATCTAATAAAAATAAAAATGTATTTTCCTATCCTTATTACATCTATTTTTATCTTTCATCTTACGGTTGCTTTTTATCACACAGTTTTTAGCCAATCTATTCTTCTATCAAATTCTGTAGATAGCTTACTGCGTTTTTATTTAAAATATATTGATTCCCTATGTCGAATTAAAGTACTACAATTCCTATTCTTTCAGTTTTGTTTTTTTGTTATTACTTCTCTGTTTTATCTTTCTCTGTTCTTCAAATGAAAGTCAGATATGATCAGTAGGGGTAATATTAGAATATCAACAATTTCATTCTTAAAGTTGAGTATTTCTCAATGGGAAGGTTGTTAATGGCACAGAGAATGGGACTGGCGAGTCGAGTTCAAACTCTGGCTGAGACAGCTTGCGTTCACTTCACACTAATCCCCAATTTTGGTATGGCCAACATGGTAGGGTAAGGCCCATCACACCTCCCCTTATGTCTCCTTACTTGGAGAAGGGAAGTCTATGTCCCTTCATCATACCTGGCAAGCTGGAAGTGGATTATGATAGATTACTCATGTGAAATAAAGGAGAGTGGAAGAGGACGGACGGGAATAATGTGATTGCCGTCTCCATCTACCCACGGCACCTCTAGTATATGTATATATGGAAGATAAAATAAAAACTTATCAATGGCAGAAACTGTGGCCATTCTTTATCCTACAAAGGCATTGAACTCTTTTTTTCTACAAAGGCATTGAACTCTGAATCAATGAAATACAAAATACTCTGTTCTGTGGAATCAATACTCTGTCCACATTTTATCAGATTAACATATTTACAATGTACTCTTTTACCTCGGAGAATGCAAGTGGAGTTCATGTACATATGGGATTTAAACTCTACTCAAAGTATTTTCTCTAGATATTAAAGTAGTAGGGATATTTTTGAATATAGATCAGGTGTTTTTTTTTTGTTTTGTTTTTTTCACTCTTCTTCAGCTGAAGAGTAGGGTAAAATTGTTGAAAGCATGCAATAGCTTCTTCATTATAAATGTGACAAAGAATCTACTCCATCTTCGTTTATGTGATTAGACAGATTTTCTCCCTCATGTGTATCTGCATTATTTCTTTGCATTGTGAATGGTGTCCATAAGCCTATGTCAGATTCATGTATTTTAATATATTGATTTTTTTTTTTTAAGGTGTGAAATCCGTGTGAAATGATTGATGTTCATTTTGAGTTCTTAGAAAATGACAGCATTGGGCTCGAGCCAGAATTTTGCTGCTAGCACTATAATGATTGAAGCAAAAGATTTTAAAGGCATTTTTTTTTTCAAAATATAAAAAAAATGCAATTTTGGAAATCCATGGTTTCCGATTTGGGATAAACTATGCAGGTTAAGGCATTTTAGAGTAAAATTTGTTATGCATCTGAAATAGGATAATTCAAGGCTGCTGATTCCAAATCTGCTAGATAACATTCACCATTTTTTATTATTACCGGAGAGCACATTCAAAATCAGAGCTAAAATTTTCATGTAAATTGTATGGCAGTGCTTCTGAATGTGACAGTGTAACTCAGGAACCCCACAACATATTCCCATGAAAATTTATGTGTGTACTAATGGACCCCCAGGCATGTTTAGTTTTTGAAAATTCCTAAAAGACATGTCAAAAATAATAGTTTGGATCTGCGTACGTGCTCACATTAATATAGTCCCGTACAATTTTGAGCAAAAGTAAATAGATTGACATGATATATTGTTGGAATGAAGATTTCAACAGCCTTTGTACAGTGTATTTTGTCAATTTGTATCTGTTGAGCATCAAAAGTTACATACAAAAATGTTAAGCTAAGTATTTAGCATTTTACAAGGAAATTTCAAGTACACAGTTCAAAGTCTATTGTTAGAAAGAGAATTACACCAGCTTTCCAACAGGGTATATTGTCAATTTGTATCTGTTGGGCTTAACATGTTACAGCTAAAAATGTGAAGCTAGGTATTTAGCATTTTACGAGAAAATTTCAAGTACACAATCCTGAGTCTATGGATGGTGGAATTAATTCTTGATGGAGATATATATATATATATATATATCTACATGTAATATATATTGTTTGAAAGAATTTTATCCGCTTTCCAGAAGCTGATCAAAGGACATACTTGAGGGTTGGGTGTGATTTCCAATGGAGGAGTCCCCCAAAAGCTTTGAGAGTAGTAGTTCACCTATTGTATTTCTACTAACATAATACAATAACAAATCTTTAGCTACGTCACTGTCTTTAATAATTTCCGCTACTGGGCTTTTGAAACATCTTTTGTGGACCCTTATGGATCCATGGCCACCAGGTTGGGAATCACTATACTAAATGAAGGGGGCACCAAAGGAGCCAAGAACCTCAGCCACCAAATCTCAAGCTATACCCACAAAGAAATAAAACCATAGACTGTGAACTAAGGTCTGTGGTTACCCCTACAGGGACACTTAAATGGGCTGTCCTGTGCTAATGACAAAACAGGCAGAATGTAATCTGGCAGATTTGGAATTGGTACCCTTGAATTATGTCGTATTAAGTATAAAATGAATTCTACTCAAATGTTGTGCACTGTTTTTAGAAGGGCCAATTTTCATTTTTGGGACCTGGCTATAATCTATTTTGTACAATACCTTAAAAATAACTCGTCATGAAAGTTATCCTATTGTACATGACAATGCTATTGTATATTTGTATTCTGAATTTCTCTATAGCAACGATACTAAGAAATATCTCATTTTGTTTAACTTGCTTTTAATCTGCAACAACTAGCAAATCTTCTTTCAAACTTTCTACAACATATGATAGCTTAAGCAATAATGAAAACTGGTCAGTATGCAAAATGCCACTATGTCATCAAGGTTAACATACCAACTTTTTAGGGGACAATTTAATCTCTTTTTCCCATCTTTGTTGTTGACATAACATTTCGGCCGATTCATTCTACGGCCCTCTTCAGGTGTAAAATGTAATATACGTAAGGAAAGAGTCTCTCCCATCGGTCTCTGTCTTTGGTGGCGCAAAGGAATTTAAACGTTTACCGCAACGCTTGTTAATATTCTATTTCACCAACACGTACAGAATAGTAACAATCGTTTAAATTTTCTGTTTGATAAAAGAGACTCTTTCATTATGGATATTACATTTTGCAGTAATCATCTTCAGTAGGAGTGGAGTTTGACTCTGCAGCAGCCAGGCTTGTATTTTCATTTGAAGCCTTGTATCAAATAGAACACCAACTTTGCAACAGCTTTCTCTCAGGTTGTGACGGTAGATTTTTCCCATTCTACACTTAAAATTCCATAGTTCTTAATTTACTTCTTTATGTTGAACCTGGAGAAATTGGTTTCTAAACATTTGGTAGACATCTTTAAGTGTTCCCATGTGTCAACAGTTTTTATGATAAAATTTCTAAAACATTTTGGTAATCCTTGGTGTTACGAATGTAAAATATGGTAGTTGAATTATTGTTAATATCTGATCAATACATTGTACAGTTATACTTTTTGGAGCCTTTGTATGCTGTGTTTAACTACCATATTATACATTCGTAAGACCAAGGATTACCAATATTTCAAATTGTTAATAACAAACTTCACATTTTTAATGTTACTTATCCTTTGGGTTTGCTATTTTCTATCAACTTTGAAAACATTAAAACCTTTCTAAACCGAGAGCGACTTACCTTCAGTTTGATAAGTTTCTAACTGGAAACAAAGAAAGCAATGAACCTTAAATCTTCAAGTTCATAGAAACCATTTTGTTGGGTGTTATTGCATGTTGTAGTTATTTAACTACCTCCACACAAGGTCAGTTTTAATGTGGGGGGCCACATGGGTTGGCAGCACATGCTTACAATACCCAATGTTCCGAAGCAGTTACCCATCCAAGTACTGATCAGGCTTGGCGCTGCTTATTGCATGTTGTACTGCTTTCTCTTAAAGTTCTAATTCAGCAACTTGAGCTTGTTGAGTAGGAAAACCATTTAAAAGCCTGGGGTCCATGTGAAAATTCATTTAAATAAAACGGCTCCTTGTTAATGAAAAGGTTGGGAACCACTGTATTAATTAAATAGCCATTTGTTTGATAGTTTCCTGTCTATTAAATTCATATTGGGAATTATGACTTGTGAAGCTGCACTTTTAAAGAAGTGAAAAACAAATTCTTTTGCAAGACGAGTTGTAAAAATGGTTTGTATGGGACTCATTGATTATCTATAAAATCAATACATGTCTGCCACAAAATTTTTTATGAGAAACTAGAAATAGATTTTTGGGGGTGAAGACCCACCCATGTAAAAGATGCACTACAAAGCAGAATAAATTTAGCATTATCAAAGATTTTAAATTTCTGGCAAAAGGAATACAATAAGATTTGATAAATTGTTCTTATTGGATTATTGGTTTAGCTCTGCCAACAAAGTTGAAAGAGGTATATGTATTCACTCTTTCCATCCGTCTGTCTATCCACAGAATATCTCCAAATGTTGTGGAGAGTGGGCCATGGAAGAAGTGCTTAAAAGTTAGGGTGGATCCAGGAATTTGCTTTTGATTTAAAGATATTTTTTATTATTCTGTGGGAAAAGAGATTAAAAATGTTAAAAGGGATAAATTTCAATTTCAACGGAATTAACTCAATATTTGTACATTTAATGTTTTAATATTTTCATTCAGTTTTTAGTTAGAGTACAGCATTGGCAGAGGTATGCGCTCTTGGAGTGCTTTCTATTTTAATAAGTGCTTACTGAGATATGATTAAGAATATATTCATCTTTCATGTTAGCTGGTTTGTTCATAAAATATAATCAAAGTAACCAGTAATATTAGTAGAAATATTATTTTGAATTTTTTTAAGAGATGAAATATTGTCAAATATTATACATTTTTATATCTAGTATTTTTTTCATCTTATTTCTTTTGGTCTTCATTGCAATTCTCAGACTGTCATTCTATGGTTGTTAGTAAGCAACGCAGATTGGAAATAAAGAATAAGTTTTTGGTTAAAAATATTAAAAGCAGACATTTGTCCAACCTTGAAAGTGAGGACAGTGATCTCAGCTTTTTATGTTCAAAGCTAAAGCAGGGTATTAACCAGCGTTCTCACTAGCCATTTAATGGCTAATTCCCAATAGAAACCTAATTCCAATTTCCCAATTAAGATGAGTATGTTTCTGACCATTTTTAGTGTCTTTTTGGCCATTGTAACTGTTTTGGGGCCCTTTTTGGCTTTTCTTTTTTAATACAAAATAAATCCAAATCCAAAAATGTGAACCTCAGAAAACTTCCCAATCCTATAAAAATGGTGGGGTAAATCAACTTCCTGGCCAACACCCTGTAAAACTACAAGTAATTTGGTTATTACTGTTTTTGTTCATTATTTTTCTGCTTTATAGTTGGAATCTAAAATGTTCTGCAAATTGTTCTGTTTTGACTGATTCACTACTACAGAAACTTCAAAGATTTAAAGCATTTATCAAGAATTTTGGAAGATTTGAATATTTTGTTTACACTAGTTTTCTTTAGGCTAGGAGGTGTGAGTGGCATAGCAGTTAACTGGACAATGGAATTGGTAGGCTGAGTTCAAACCTTGGTCAAGGCTGTTTATATTCACTTTACACTAATGCCTTGGGAAAGGCATGAATTCATCTCTTCTCACCCTAGTTACGTGTAATATAGCAGGGCAGACTGGGCTCTCTAGCCTTGGGAAGGTCTTAGAGAAGAACAGGTCTGATTCCAAACCAGGGAGTGGAGCTCTCTTAAGTCGGTCGGATGCCAACTTTGATGTCCTTCTGACAGCTCCTGCAGCCAAGCTGATGCCAAACATCATGCTCTGCTTTCCTTTGGAATACATCAGTGAAGCCGAGAGGGAGATCTTGTCTGGGCATTGCAGAATCTCCATATGCTTCTCTCAGGATTGTGCCCTGTCGTTCCATTGTCTATCGAGACAGAAGGAGGCCGCCTTTCTTTGGGCTAAATGCCCAAGTATCATTTAAATTTTCAAACCTAATTAGAGTTAACAGTGATAATCAAGGATAATTTCAAATATTATTACTTGGATAAGGAATTCTCTGATTAAGTAGCTCCTTTGCTTTTATGGTTTTCTCTAAACTTTACTTTAGTATATGCTAGCAGGGTTACCTGGCATTGCCTGGGGGAAAATAACTTCAAATATAAAAATACAGGAAAACAAATGATTTAAAAAAATTTTTTTAGAGAGATTTCATAAAAGGGAAAAACAAAATTCCCCTCAATTTTGACCTCACATGCAAACATTCTCTCTCTACTGCACATACAAACATTCTCTCTCTACCGCACATACAAACATTCTCTCTCTACCGCACATACAAACATTCTCTCTCTACCGCACATACAAACATTCTTTCTTTCTCTTCTTCTCTCTAATGTAAACATTCTCACTCTGTCACACAACTGTTCTTCAAAAAGACATATTTTGAAACACGTGATCATGTTCATCACTCCGTCATTGCTACTGAACATATGTGTTCAGTTTAGCATAATACTTGCATTGTGAATCAAACCCCCCCATTAATATGTTGCTCCCATGATGGTTTCTATTGAGTGACTAACCAGACCTATATTTCAGTTCCATTTGATGTGTGAATCTGGTACAAAAGAAAAACTTATTGTTTGTGTGAAAAGGAATGATGCCCAGTGTTATCTGTAGGTGTCAATATGGTAAAAAATAATGTTCATATTCAAAATGATTGTGTTGAATTTTTCAAATAATTTCCTTAAACTAATTATTGGATAAATTGCCATTCAACTTGCATTCAAAATATTTGCTCACATAACATTAAAAAACATTAGTAGTGCAAAAATCAATAATTGCATTTTCAAATTTAAGATATGCTTTTAATAATCAATATAAATAGATTGCTTCTATTAACAAGGTTATGCCTACAGTCAGTGTAGCCTTTTAGGTATTTGTATAGAAAACTCTCCACAAAATTTCCATCGAACCATATTAGATTTAAGAAATGGAAATGAACTTTGGTTTAAATCCGTAGTGTATAGCTTAGAGCTAGAGGTTAATTACAATTACTACAAGTAAAGAGATAATATCTTACTATGATTCACCAAATAACTCCAGAATGGCTTGAGCTATGGCCACCAAATTTTCTGTGATTACTAATGGGACCCTGGTGTATATTTTTAGCATATTAGTTTTTTGAAATTCCCAAACTTTTCGAGCTTTTAGCCAGGGGTTCAATTTACGATGTAAGTATAATACTAAACTGGAACCTTACTTTGTGTCTGTCAGGTTAGCTAAACTGATTTTTTATCTTTTTGTTTAACTGTATAAAGTAGACATCTATCTCAAAATCCTGCCCGTCTCTATAATCAATATGAATAGATTGCTTCTGTTAACAAGGTTATGCCTACAGCCAGTATAGCCTTTTTAGGTATTTGCATTGAAAACCCAGCACAAAATTTCAGTCGAACCATATTAGATTTGATAAATAAATAATCAGAAAAAAAAAACAATGACCATCAATTGTCATCTCGTAACCTTATATAGTTGGTACTTTCTGAGTTTGTCCTATCAGCAGGTTTCAGCGTTAATCAAGTTGTATCATTATTCTTTAGCCGGATGCCATGCATATGGTCTAAGTTTTGCTGTAGAATGTCAAGGTCACTACTAATAGGTTTTTCTTGATATTGAAGGCAATAAACTATTCCTTTCTTATTACAAAAGAGGTGATTTGAATGTGTTGGCTGTCTGTATACATATGTCTAAAATCCACACTTTGTGTGGGTCATTAGGATGTGCAGGAAATCATGTCTATTGTGTTTTTTCATTGTGTACTGTATTGTTAATGGATTTCACCTGATCTTACATTGCTTGTATATCCTCCTGGTAGGGTGGAGGCAAATTATGAAGATGTTGACTATGTATTTGTGCCAGATTGTTGGCTTCTTTTAAAGATGAAACAAATATAAGAGAAACCAGTTGAGCCTTAAAAATTAAATTTGAAGAACATTGAAAATCTATAATCCAAGGTGATATCATAAAGTTGAGCATGAAACAGGGAGCTCATTGTCCTCCTTAGAATGCAGTCCAGATATAAGGAGCTTCACTTGAGGATGCCTTGAGTGGCTGTGTACATGAACTTAACAAAAGATTGCATGAGCAAAATCTGTATAAAGTTCCACACTACTGAGAGTGCTTATATTCAGTAACACAGAAACAACTAAGGGTCTTCTGCAACTAAAAAAATGGTTTTGTATGCAAACTAATACTAAAATGTTTTCTAAGATATTTTTTCCATACTGTCTGTAATTTTGAGAAGAGTCATTAAAATTCAAAGAATTTTTCTGACAATTGAACTCCTTCTTGTTTTAATATTTCCATGTTAAAAATTATGAAACAAGTTGCAATAAATAACTTAATTTACAAGCGTTGCTTGTTAACGTTTAAAATCTTTTGTTTGATACTGTTTTTTTGCTATGTACTACCACAGAAAGAGATAAAAAAGAGACTCTCTTTACTTACTGTTTGGGGAAAGGACTGGCAAAAGTCAATTTCAGAAGTAGACATGGGGTGGGCCTAACACCAACTAAGACTTGATGAAAAATCAAAGAAAATTGCCATCTTTCAAACATACGAGGGGATCCATCGCATGGAAAGACTTTATTTTAGCCCCACTGCAGCAACAGGTATCTTCACAATGAAGTTAAGAAAGCCCTAGCCAGTCTTACTGGAACGACTAGTGTCAACGACAACATCCCGGTTTGGGGAAAGGACTACAATGATCACAAACAGAATCTTACATCTTACGGAGGTTGTATAATACACCTGAAGAAGGCCCTAGAATGAATCGACTGAAACATTGTGTGAACAACAAAAATAAGGTGTTCAGTTGTCCGAAAAACTTTTATTGTTCCAGTCTTCCAGAAATGCTTCAAATTTTTATATGGTAGATTATAAAGATCAAATCAAAATATCTGCAGTAAAATATGTTGCATAGACACCTATGCAGACCTGGATGTGTTGAAAGAACAAAACAAGAAGACTCCACTTGTAATGAAGACAGACTTTTTATTTCTTCAGTAAGCTTGGTGTTGTTTTTGTGTTGGCTGAAAAGTCTAGCTGTCGGAAAAATACCAGTGAGAGACAGACTGAAGGTGTTTCACCTCGCCCACACACCTATGTTCGCTTTGACCACCACTGACATGTGTATACACACATGTACCTACGCACTCACAGATAAATATATGCACGCTTTTAATATCTTTTTTTTTTTTA
>VCCN01005704.1:2151069-2172600 GCA_006491835.1 Architeuthis dux | reverse complement strand
CAACTTGTCAATAAATACTTTTACAAAACACAAGGCAAGAGCCACAGATACAAAGTGTATTTATTTACTGAGTTCATATAATTATGTCTTGAAACAAGAAAGTTTTTATTTTTGATTTAAAGCCTGCTAATGTATGTTCCGGATATCACAACCAGGGGTGAATTTGGGTAGTCCCAGGGGGGAATAAGGCTATTAGGTAAAAATAAAAGTCTATATATCAAGTCGGAGGCTAGAAATAAGCTCCAAGTTGAGAATGATTTAAGATGTGCTCTCTCACTAATAGAACCACAAATTGAAGAACTAGTAGCAAAAAAACAAGAACAGAGATCACATTGATGTGTATACCAGTTAAAATAGCAGAATTCTTATTTTTGTAATAAATTAGAATTTCAAATGATGTGTTCTAATTATTTTCGCTTGATTTCTTTGAGTTACAAATACACAGCAGCAGCTGTACAATTATAAAATTAAACTAATTCTTATTATAAAGCTGTCTAATTATATGCAAAATAAAATAATTATTTGAAATTATTCTTTTTTCCAACTTAATAAATAGAAGTGGGAATATTAGTAATTTTATTGACAAAAGTGGGGAATGACTCAAAAAGGTTGGGAACCACTGTCATAGGGTAATTGATTCCAAAGTCAGGGTGTTATATAGCTGAAACTCCTGCGCCCATGAGTCATATTCATAGACAAGTTCTAAAGTCAAACCATCTAATAAGCTTTATTTACATTTTCTTTGCTTTTTAAATAAGTAAAATTGATTTTTAAAAAAAATGTTTTTATTTGTTTATTGATTATTTTTGTGTATGTTTACAAACTCCTGATAGGGTTATCTCTATATGGCTGAATAATCATTTTAATATATCTGCTCTTTATTGATTTCATGATTTATCTAGAGATATTGATCAATTAATATTAGAAAATCTGCAAAGGATAAAATTGGAATTTACTATTTATTTTCATCTAGTTCACTGATTTTTAGCAGTATAAATTGCTTTCAGTTTTATATTACATCATTATTGATTCACATTTTCTTAAAAGATGACGTCTTTATTGTTTTTGAGATCATAGGAAATAAATATCTAAAAGTCACTTAAACTATTATTAGAGCAGTAAAGATCTTTGAAAATTTCTTAAAGCTGACCAAGAGAAACTCTAGGAAAGCAGCCAATACACTTTTCTTTCACGCTAGATAACATCTAACTAATGCTGTCTTAGAAATTATTCTGTTGGGTTATTTGGATATTATCGTTTCTTTTAGATTCAAATGTTTTTGTGTGTATTTTCTGAAGTCTTTAAAGACAACAATATACCATAACATGAGCTCAAGATTAATTTACAATCGTGTTGCATCGAATTCTCTTAATTGCAATTAACTTAGTGTTAGTAATGATCATATCATGTATACAATTTACACATTTTAATAACAATGCCTATTTGTATCATGATTAATTACATTAAAGAAATGAAGATTTTGGTTGTATTGAATAGAAAACATTTGCATGCGTTTCTTTAGACAAAATTAATTCTGGCTAAAGGAAAACGACTAAAGGCACTTGTAACTGCAGACATTAAGAAATGCTCTGATTTAGGGATATTTTACCAGGGTTAATTTCACCTTCAAGGTTGGTTAAGTGTATTTCTGTAGAAAGTCTTTAGCACCTGGAGAGATCACAAGACAGCACATTATAGTGGGCCAGCCAACTTGGAAAATTATACTTTTGGAGCATCGCATGTTAAAAGCAGGCAACCATGCCAGATCAATTAGTCATAGGATAAAGAAAAAGGCATGGATTTTCAATCTCAAGGTCAAAAATGTAAAAAATGATCATTTTCATTTAGTTTGGTAATATAGAAAGTGGTAGTTATCAATTTTTTGGAGGTAGAATCTTGGCAACTAGGTTAAATCATATCTAAAAACCATCCAGATTAAGAAAAAAAATTGAACTTTAAGGGCGGCCATTTTGAAATTTCCAATTATGACTAAGTCATTGTATACGGAGCCATACAAAAATTTAATCACTTCTTCTGTAGCCTACTGCCCACCCTTCCACAAAATTTAATTGAGAACTTTTGGAGATATCGTGTGGACAGACAGGAGCGAATACAGAAATGTATGAAAAAAACACTCAGAAATATCTCTCAACCAAAAACAAATTCTTGGATCCACCCCAAATCTTGATCACTTCTTCTGTAGCCTACCTTTCCACAAAATTTCATTGACATAGAGAATTTTTGGTGGTGTCATATAGACTGAGAGATATTTCCCCCCCCTTTTTTTTGTCTGTCCATATGATACCACCAAGAATTCTCTATGAATGTCAATTGAGAGATATTTTTGAGGGTTTTTTTTCCATACAATTCTGTATCTACTCCTGATAGACACATGGTCACCTTGGTGACCTTCAAAATGATCTTGAAATTGAAATGTGTCTATGGCATCTCCTCACATCTTTTTACTGTGCCTTACTGAAATCAACTAACTTGGTTGCCTGCTGCTAACAAGCGATGCTGTAGAAAAAAAAGTTCTTTGGGACTTTTCCCTTTTTGGCTGGTCTACTATTAGAAAGTATACAGAAGTCAGAGATATTATAAGAACCATTAGAAAGCTCAAATGTATCAGTGTGGCTGGGAACAGAATGAACATTTTTCTTGATGGTTTATAGCCAAAATTGAAGCCTGTTAAATACCAAGAGGTGTTGTATTTATCATATTCTTGATTCTTTCAGACAAATGTCTGATACTCATGACTCGATCTGATTAATAAGTCTGTCTCTATTATAAGGATGGAGATAAGCATACTTTAGTTATAAAATATATATAGTAATGTCAGGACTCATTTCCTTATTCTTAATTCTGCTGATTTCTTTTTCTTTTGTGTGATCCGCAATTGTGTGTCTCATTGAAAAGTTGCTATTCTTATCTAACACCTATTACTGGTACATAAGCTGCTATAATTTTCTCCATTTAAGCTGCTGTTTTCTTCTCGGGAGAACTGATTCTTTTGGAATGTTTATGACCATGATATTATATAACTAGTTAATTCCTGTGAAAAAATTCAAAAATATAATGAAATTCATTTAAAAAAAAAATGAAGAATGCCTTCTCAAATCATTTTACCGGACTCAATTAAATGGATTTGTAAGGGAAACATTAATTTAAATAAATCAATTACAAGATGTCAATACTAAGTGTTATTAATTTTTTCTGACTTTTATTTGTTTCCTACATTTTATATGTAACAGTCGGTCAGTATACTGTCTCTTTAAAAACTCTAAACACGTACAATTCCTGACTGCACGCTGACATCTTTTTAAATTCTCTCATTTGTTAACGAGACCTCTGCTGCTTAATTGAATTAATCCTTTAATTAGGAAGAATAGTTTTTTTAGTGTGTGTGTGTATATGTAAGTGTGTCAAGTTGGCAAAATATCAGTCAATTTTGTAATAAGTTAGAAACCTTTCTTTGCTATGGAATACTTCCTAGTGTAATTAATTACACGGGGAAAAACAGGTAGTGATTCCAACAGCCAACTTCCTGTGCTCGCACTGCTTCAGGCTGCGTATCTCTAGAGTTGGGTTGCAGAGCCATCTGCTGACAGTTCACAGATGAATGTATAATGAAAGGCTTCTTCTGACCCGAAGAACAACCACTGACACCACCACCAATTAAAAAATTGCATCTTGAATTGCTTTCAAGACAAACCATTCCTCATTGCTGTATTGGCTAATAGAATGTGGAATACAGCTGAACATTTATAAATATGATATATGCTTATGAATAAATTTAATTGTTAAACATTCAATAATGTATTAAAACTAGTCAGACAACTGAGAAATTAGCAGGATACAGAAAAGAAAAATTAAATTCAAAAAAATATAAATTGAAAGTAACTCTTGTCATTGAATAAAAAGTCATTTTTATCCCATAGGACAAGTTATTCTACTTGTTATTTTTATATTCAAAATGAATTAAAGTAATATTCTGGGGAAAACACTTGACTTGATTAAGGATAGGAATGACATAATATTTCCAAATAAAAAAACCTTGAATGCTAATGAGGTAGATATAAAAACAAAAATGAAAGGAAACTTTTTATATTTTACTAATTTTAACTACTTTTTACTTTCATCTTAATTCTTAGTTGTTTTTATCACAACTTTGACGTCAGCACTGTTTACTCGTTGCGTAGAATGACAGCCCGAGTTGAAGTTGTGATGAAAACAACTAAGAATTAAGATGAAGGTAAAAAGTAGTCAAAATCAATAAAATATTAGGTTACAATACTTCATCTAATAGTAAGAATGAATAATAAAAGAAGAGACTTTCTATCTTCTGAGACTGATGAAATTTGTATTGTTGATGCCTATGTCATTAGTGATCAGTTATAAAGGATATGTTTGTGTCCATCCTGACATCTAGCAGAAGTCATCCAAAGAGCAATTCTTTAGTTGCTTTTAGGACAACTTTATTGACTGATTATTGTTTATTGGTTGTAACACCAATTGATGAGTTTCGGCTGAGTGACCTTTGTTCCTCTTTAAAAACTCTAACACATCAATTTCTAACAGTACAGTAACTTCTTTTTAATTCCTCACATTTGTTAATGAGGTCTTTGCTGCTTAATTAATCTCTTAATTAGGAAGAATATTCTTGGTAGCAAAGGTAGGCAAAATATCAGTCAGTTTACCTATTTAGTACATATAAACATAAAAAGAGGAAAAATCTAGCTGCTGAAGGCCTAAATGGGGACTTTGGCTCCAATAAGGAATGAAAACTTCTTTTTCTTCATTCAATACCCCTAGCTACAATGTGCCAGTTCGGCTATTTAGAGATCACATGCAGATAAACAAAATCTGACTCTTAGTAATAGATAGAGGGAAATCAGATCAATTATTATCAGGGTGAGTGTGAACAAAGACCCCCACACTATTATTATTCAGTTGCAAATCACCAGGAGTTTTTTTTTTTTGCATTCTTCAAGTTAGCTCATTTTAGGGGTACCTCAATTCAATACCTCTGGCTACAATGCACCGGTTCAGCAACTTAAAGGTCACTTACAGATAAACCGAATCAGACTTTTAGTATTATATAGATGCTTATTAGATCATTATTATTGGTGTGAGCATGAATGCAGACCCCATTTCTTTAGTTTTTTTTAATATTTTCAAAAACTAACTTGCTAAAAACATGTCTGGACATCCCATTTGTACACACAGACAATTTCATGGGGATATGTTGTGTGGTTCCTGAGTTATGCTGTCACATACAGACAGACAGACATTGGTGAATTATAGTAGGATATAGGTGTTGATTCACTGAATTTAACAAAATTGCCTTGGTAACTTTTGTTATGAATGGGAGTCAGTCTTCAATAAGAGTGATAGAAATAACAAGTAAATAAAACCTACATGATAGATATGTATGGGTTTGATAGATATTATACTGATTTCTTGAAGGAAGAGCTTTCCGTTGATGTGAAATAGTTTTCTTTTGTGCATACTGGTAAAGTTATTACTGAAATCTTATCATTTATACATCAAACTGTATCACTATGTAAGGTGGTATGAAAAAAATCTGAAGAAGCTTTACATATTAAAGATGGCTGACAAAAAAAACAGTGCTAAATAGTTCCACTTTTGGGGCTATTTGGCACTTTACCTAAAATCTCCAATTAAATTGTACCTGTGTTTTTACCATTATATATAAATAACAATATTATTATTTCTAAGTACTTACCCCCTGTTGTCCATCAGTTATTCAATTTTTTGTTGATTTTACCCACAAATGATCTGCTGAATCTTGAGGAAGGTCTATTCAATTCTGGTTGGAGTGTTAATATAACCTAACTCTTCCTGATGCATTTTTTTCTTCTGATTTAGTGGGTTATTCACTAAGCTATTCGTGAATTAATGCTTTTATTGGGAGACTTTGTACAACATACTAAAGCTAATTGCCTTTTGCTTAAATGTAATAATTATTAAAGTAAATAAGTTTGTTACTACTTGTAATATTTTTGGGGGACTTTGGCGGAAGAATACCTTTATGGTAAGACCACGCTTCCCTTACAGTGCTTGTGTTTTGAGTGTATGTTATTTTCTTAAATAAAGACATTTTCTTCTTTTTCTTCTTCTATGTCCAATGACAGACACTAAAAGACTGATGATGATTCTTGTTCATCCCAGGCAAAATGATTCCAACCCTTACTTGATATTATTCATCAATCTCAATTCATTATATGTCCATCTCTCCCTTGTATCAGTTGTCTTGTACATATTATAAAAGGTTAATTGTTTCCTTTTCTACATCAGCTTTTCAAATGGATCTTTTCTCAAGTCAATAAAAATACTTCAGCATCAATCACTTTCTCATTATCAATATAAAGTGGGTGTAACATTGATTTATCATTGCATCTCCTCCTCCACCTCAGGATTTGGAACAAAGCAATAAAAATGATAAGTAACATCAGTTGAAGTAAATATCTTCTTCTATCACTTGGTAATGACATATTTCTTTTTATTACTTCTAGTATTGACTATCTACCACTGGTAGAAAATGAGACTTTAGGCCAATAAATTCGGTCCCTCTTGCTAGATTGGTGACATTTATTGACAAGTTCATTTTTGCAAAAGAGAAACTTCATTTTCAACTACATTAAATGTCTTCTTTTTTATTAGTTTTTAGCCAGATTAAATGTTCCTTTTCTTTCTGTTTAGTTTAATGGGTGTAAATTCACTCATAATGTATAATTGGGCAGCAATCCTTCATTTATGCATATCTGGTTTAATAAGATGGACAAGAACATCTTGTTAATTTTTTATTAAGTTTTTTGTATATTTGGATCCATGGAGTGTAGTAATTGTCCTAAAGTGTTATCGTACCGAGCGCTTTCGGCTAAACAATTAGCCATTTTCGAGGTTTTTGAATAGAATTTTTTTTAAATTGAACGCTTTTGTGAATTCAATAAATAAATAAATTAAAAAAAAAAAACATTACCTAAAAGTGCAAGGGAGGTAACTTTGATCAAAAGTTATTCCTTTGATTTAATATTTAAATGAATTTAAGAGTTAAAAGTGGTAATATTTATGAATGGGCACAGCTAAGCAGCTACAGCAGAGACATGAAAGTTTAATGTCAGTTTTGTAATGCATATTATTACAAGTTCATATTGAAAAGACACTTTCAAACTTCCTTTATCTGTTAGGTTAGTGCTTACGGCCAAATCTTGTATGATCACCGAAGTTAAGTAATGTCGAGCCTGGTCAGTACCCAGATGGGTGACCATCTGGGCATACTAGATGCTGTAACTAGCGGGGGAAGCATCCCCTGCAGCCATGCTGATCTCTAAACATATTGAACATTCTAAATTCAGATTACTAATTACAACATCCACATAATCCACGTTCTTTATAATAACCAGAAGTATGGTTGAAAGTACTCAAACTCAACACAAAACTATGGACAATATTCATATACAGTTAATCCCTGTTTACTGCATCTCATAATCCGACAAGAAAAGCTTACAAAAAAATTGATCGAACGATCTTTGTCCATCATCTCTAATAAAACTGGGTTGAATTCTCATTACATATACATCTTGTTGAAATTATTCAGTTTTAAAGTCTTCCTGTCTTTTCAGAGATTGTGATTATTACTAAACAACTCATCAAAGAATTTTATATGTTGCTGGATTCTGGCATCAACTATTGCTTTCATCTTTGTCACCGAACTTGAATGAGTTCAAAACGGTTATCAACTGATTTGCTCTTTTTTGATCTCATTACCATTTTTCCTTTAAAGATAAGACTGAAATTTTTAGTCACAATAATTGGGTCCTTTCAGATTTTATAGATAAAATTCTGTTTGTGCTTTTGCTTTCTAATGTCTTTCCTCCTTTTATGATCAATTTCATCTAAAGCCAATGATATTCTTTTGTTCAATGCTTTAATCATAAAAGGCACCACTTAACTCTTAAATTTGTATAAAAAATTAAGTCATGGGGAACAACTTCTGATCAGTTGCACTTTTAAATCATTTAAAAAAATAATTCCATTCATTGAAGAGTTCTGTGTTTTTTGGTGTGGTATGAAGCGGTTCATGAACTTAACAGTTAACTTTGATGGATTATACAGTCCTTATTTATTTTTGTAATGAATTACATTTAAAACATTAGAAAAATGTGACATGAGGTAAAAAATGGGGAATGAGGAAGGTGCTGGTCTTCTCTATCTTAACTTTAACTTAGCTTGTCTCATTTTCTGACCCAGTCATACTTCAATATTTCTTTCACCATAACACATTTATTCTGAGTATTTCTTTCATTCTACATTCACCAAAATGCCACATTTTCTCTATGATGAATATTCTACCTAATCTCATGTTTACAAATTCTTGTGGAGAGGGGGTAGGGGTATAAAAGAAATGATTATTATGTATATTTAAAAATCTCCCCGATGCTTGATATATATTTACAATAAAATTTTATTAGCAACCCCCACTAATCTAATATGGCAGAAAAGTAAGTTAGCCGGGTGATGTGGGAAAAGACTTTTTTATTTATTTATTTATTTTTTTTAAATGTCCCACATCCTCTGGCAAACGTTATGTTCTGTCATCTACGGGGGAGGGAGGTGGTATATGAAACACAAAAATGGGGACTAAAAA
The DNA here is from genome assembly GCA_006491835.1 of Architeuthis dux. Taxonomy (NCBI): domain Eukaryota; kingdom Metazoa; phylum Mollusca; class Cephalopoda; order Oegopsida; family Architeuthidae; genus Architeuthis; species Architeuthis dux. The sequence goes on along the minus strand of VCCN01005704.1, from coordinate 2,163,929 downwards.
AAAAAAAGAATTATACAATCTGCTTGCATAGCTTGGAGGTGAAACTTGGGTAAAAAAGATAATAGGTTCAAGGTTCTATTTCAGTTGGCTGATTATTGGTGAATCTTGGTAATCACAATATTCAGAATAGAATTTGGCTTTGTTGATCCTGATTTTTCTCTGAAGTTAATTTATTGAGTTGTTAAGAAATTTCATGAACCTTTTTTTCCCATCTTGTATTGCATTTCTTGTGTAGAGAAATCTTTTCTCACCCATTTTGTTTTCTAATATAAAGAGAATTTAGTTTTTTCTTTATGTCAGATTCAGAATGAGTGAACACAAATACAGAACTTTGTATCATGTGTATCCGCTGGGGGAGGAGGGCAAACAGGGCATTTGCCCCACTCTGGATCAGGCCTTCTCTTGAGGGGTGAAGGGGTTTGAAAGTTGGAACCTTATGGAGGCCGGGGATCAAGGGGTCACTATGAACAGTGCTGGCTTAGGACAGTCACACCTAGTACCTCATGACATCGGGATATATCTTTTTGAACCCCCCCCCCCCCGAACATCCTCCAGTGGACACCCATACTTTCTATGCATTCAAATTGGTTCCATTATTACTTTTAATTATGCATTCAAATTTGACCTCTTAAAGATTTTGAAAGTTAGCATGAAAATAACTTAGAATTACAATTTACCTGCTATTCTTACATTTTTACGGTTTTTAAAAAAAATCTTTTTTTATTAGATGTAGGATTATAAATCATTATTATTTTTTAAATTTTTATGACTACTTTTTACCTCATCTTAATTTTATTAGTTGCCTTTTATGGCAACTTTGCCCCAGGTGATTACCTGGTAATCTTACCCAGTAAGCTTCCATATTTCATGTTTTCTTACTTGATTTAATTATAAAATATTAAGAGATTGCATGTTATTGATATTCCTATGAACTAAGTTGGTTGCTAAAATGGAAAGGGACTTTGTTTTTGTTTTGAAATGAATCTTCGTTTTTTGCTGGTTCTCAAGATAGAAATTCAAACCACTCAATAATAATAATAATCCACTACTCAAAGTTTAAGCTGAAGCTGATTTATTAATAATTTAAAAATATCTATGTAATGGAATATTCAGCTTTTCACTAATTTTGTTTTATCCAAAACAGCTTTGGCTTCCTTAAGGTTTGTGATTATAAGTTCTATACAAAAATAGTAATGATTAAAACTATATTTGTAGATGTTGTTTGTATTATGTGAATTTAGAACTTTTGGCTCATGAATGGGGCTGGATTATTTATGGCTTACGTTAAAACACGAACAACAAGCAACAAATCCAAAATTCTTTGCATTAAAGATTCTGTTATATTGTATTTGAATGAAGCATTTTTATTAAAACGAAAGTATATTAAGGCATCTAATGAGATTAGAATAGGTATACAAAAAAAACTTAAAACTAAATACATTTTCTCAAATAAGAAGTTAAAAATCATACAAGATCAATATTGACTTGCATAAAGATATGTTGCGTATTTTCTTGCTTTTCATCTGAGCTATGCTATTAGCTTGTATCAGTGATTCTTAAAATTATTGTATGACAGCACTCTAAGAAATATATTTCATAATCAGCTCTTTAATGTCCTTCATTGAATATAGACCTTCCCCCAAGATTTGCTTGACTGTTGGCGTCATAGCACCAGTATTTTCTGAACTTGTCTAAATCGTCATGCCAGCTACAATTTTACATAAGATCTCTGGGATCCACATTGTGAGTCTTGATGTTCATCGGTTGTCTGACATTCTTGCAACATGTCCTGCCCATTGCCATTTGAGTTTTCTAATGGATTCTATGATATCTCCAACTGTCTTCTGATCTCTCCATGTGATCTTCTCTTGTACACGTTGCATGGTTCGGTTCCATGTTTCAGCTCCATAGGTGACTATCGGGAGGACACATTGGTGGACGTGGACCAACTCTTTACTCCATTAAAATATAAACTAGCATTCCAAGAGAAATTATGAATCACCACTGCCCATATATGCTTCTTTTTACCTTGTAAATTAAGCAGTGATGGTGGTAAAATTAAGTTACCTTGATGAAAATGCTATTCATGATTTAAAAAAAGCCAAAAAACAAGCATGAATGCAGCCGGACACAAAATAAGGGATTTAGGATAAACTTACATTGACAATTCAGTCTCCCACTAAAAACCTATTATGGGGGGTGAATTTTCAAAAAAACAAAAGCGAGCGTGTGTGTGCAGACGAAAGCTTTCAAATTTCTACTATGAATGGTTAGGACTGGGTGAACTGCGGATACATAGATTGATACATATAAATGTCAGAAGACATGAATAACCTAAACCCTGCAACAGTGTTCAAACCGGTCTGTTGTGAGTAATGGTGATTAATATATGTTTTACTGTTTGATCACCATCCTGCTTCCACATCGCACTAAACTTTGAAGTAGTAATGAAGGAATGTGTTGTAAGTCAACGTACTGTAAAAATGAAATGAATTAGATGAATACATTTCAGTAGTCAATGAACAAAACCTTTATGTCCGCATGCTGATATACATGCTCATCACCCATTTTTCCTTTCATCTGCACCTAAAAAGGTTGAAATCTCACAAAATATATGATAAAATTGGCAACTCTGTGGCAGACATAATACCCATGACAGTCATTAACCTGTACTGGACACTTTCAAGGCTCAAAGTAAATGTTTGTGTATTTGAAAAAAATTGACGTGGCACACTATTGTGCCATGGCACATAGTTTGAGAACCACTGCCTTAGTGAAATATGAATAACCCTAGGGTATTAATATTTTGTAAGTCTCTTTATATCAGATAGGTAGCAAGATTTATAGATTAATAAGATGTCAAAAAGAGATGTAGGAAAAGTATTGTTCAAAGCACCAACCTTAATATAAAGCCATAGAGTCTATGTCTCTGCATACACACACATATAATATACTCTTCTGGTAGTAAAGTAATAATGCTGATATATCCAACTTTGAATTCATAAAAATGTTCTTGTCTCTCTATTTGTACACAAGACATTTTTTTGGTCATGACACATTACCTTTTTTTTTCAAATACAATGTCTGGTGTTCTAGTGTTTCAATGGAGAGAATCAATACAATTTATACCAGACTTTGCAGCCTCAATGGTCAACAGTTGACCTCAATAGGAGAACATTAGTTAATAGAACATTTCATGTCTCCTATTATGATACAGCATAAATCAACGTTACAAATGAAAAAAAAGGAAATAGTTTAGTGAATATATCCTCTCCGCAAGCCAATCATTTTATATTCAAATGTAAATCATTGTAACACTGTTGCCACAAGACATGCACTTAAACAGTCTATGAGGCACTTATTGTTTTTTTTTTTCTTTACTTTTGGTCATCCTAAGCAAAGCCTTTCAGCCACATCTCACATCAAAGGGTTAATAAAAAGGGAGTTATCTTTGCCATAAAACTAAGACCATTAAAAACTTGTTAAAACAGCTTATTGATGTTAAAATTGTAAAAGTTGGAACCACTAAAACATGACGTTTAAAATAAAGACTAAAAAAGCAATAAGTGAATTAAAATGACTTACAAGCAATAAAAGTTGTTAAAATGGTTTATTGGTGTTGGAATTATAAGAGTTAAAAACACTAAAAATGCTGGAGTTACTAAAAGAGCAATAAGAGAATAAAAAAAAATGGCTAACATTAGGTAAGACACTTGTTCACCCTAGATTTACAAAGATTGAGATTGTACTTGTCAGGAAAACATTAATCAATACAACTATATGGTGAATTAAAAAAAAAATCTCTATTTTGTTGAAAATGTTCAACCAGATGTTAAAAAGAAATAAAATACTTATATTAGTCATATGAAATCATACAATATTTTTCATAAGCATAAGCTGGAAATAAAATATGCCATTAATTTAAATAATCCAATCTAATTTGTTTGAGGTATATCGAGAATGTTCAGCTATTAAACAAAAATTGTTTTGTGTCATCTGTGATTTGTTTATTTGCTGTGAAGTAAAAAGAAAAAAAAAAGAAGCTGGATGAATATCCTCTAAGTGTGGTGATTGCATAATTTTCCCCAGGAGCAATAAATCAGGTTTGGTAGTAGCAGTAAGTGATCTACTAGTCTAGTCATTAGGAGTAGAAAAATGTAAGATGACTCCTTTTTTGCGGTTGATACCTCTTGCTTTCTTTGGTTGTAGAATGGAGAGGAAGAGAAGTTGAACAAGGAATGAGGTTTTTTGTTTCAAATTGTCTGGGTTGAATAACATATACACTTTTTTTTTTCGGAATCATCTACCTCCAGCAATGTAGTTATAGTGCCCCACTGCCATAAAGTACTGGGTGCTCGAAACGTAGGGACAAGTGAATGTTTTGTGAATGCACCCCCAGAAGCATGAATGCTGCTCTTACATTTTTGGGGAACGCTTACATGTGTTCCTTGATCAAAGCCACATCAGCATGATGTGTACTTTAATTAGTCACGTGATCCAAGGTGTGTGTATATGTGTGATTATTTTTTTTTAATTAACCTTTTAAATTCATATTAAAAAAAAAAAATTGAATTTCAATATCAAGGGAAATAACTTCGGATTAAAATTACCCCCCCCCCCCCTTTACCAGTAGGTGAATTTTAACATTTTTTTACTATTCAATTCTCAGAAGTGTTCTATTATATTTAATTCTATTAATTGAAGAGTTCCACTGTCAATTACAAGCGGTTTCAAGCAGTCTATGAATTTAAGAGTTAATCACTTCATGTATCTGAATGTCATATTCAGAGACATGAAGTGATTAACTCTTAAATTCATGTCTACATTGTACCCATAAAAAAATGATGGGATTATTCATGTTATATATGGATAAATTATGGATTGGTAGAACACACTCTTCTGACCCCTATACTGCACCTTTTGGCTTTTTGCTGTACTATGTAGTGGATGTAAACAAAAGCTAAGGCAGGCAGTAAAGCTGTTATCAGCAACAGTCAATCAACCTGTGCCTGCTGCTTGTTTAGTCCTTTGTTTGACTCTATTTGACTCTATATTCATGTTGTGTAAAGTTGGACTAGTGGGTATGCTAGTTGGCTCCATCGTACAGGTTGGACTTTTGAATCACGGCAGGGTATCGTTAGTTTTATATATCTGTTTGCTTTAGTGTGACAGAAACCAACAACGACTCTTATATAGTAAGATGACCATCTTTGGTCAATCTATGTTGCTGGATATATTATAGAAAATGCTTTTTTTTAAAGTGGAAAACCCCCTTACACTTTATACATAGATTTTCTTTTGATTTTTTTTTTTTTACTATTATCCTCATCTTTGTTTTTAAAAAAAAAATCTTTTGTACCCAATGGCCTTCCTCAGGTGCATGTCTTGATTGAGAAGTCGAAATGTCAGGACAACAACCCTGTTCAATCTGCAGGTGTAGACTGCCATCATTCTGCTGTCTATGTCCGAGTGGGGTCTTGTATTAGGCTTGTTATTGATGCCTTTGCATTTATTCCTTCTTATTGTGTTTGTTGAACGCCTGTGAATTGATATGAAGGCTTGCTTGGAAGGAGAACGTTTGACATCCATTAACACTTTTCTGAAGAAGATTAAAATGTCTTTATTCAAAACACAAGCATTGTAAGGGGAGCATGGTCTTACCATAAAGGTATTATTCCACCTAACTCCCCCAAAAATATTACAAGTAAAAACAAACCTATTTACTTTAATAATTACTACATATATGTAAAATAAAACAAAAAAAACTGAAATTAATAAATTTAAGCAAAAGCAATTAGTATGTGGTACAAAGTCTCCCAATAAAAGCATTAATTAACTAATAGCTTTAAAGGATAACCCGTTAAATCGGGGAAAAAATGCATCAGGAAGATTTAGGTTAAATTAACACTCTAAACCCTCTAGCTCCGTGAGTAAAGAGGTTAAATAGTACTTAGTATGTAGTAAGTATCACTAATCAAACTGAACAAATTTAGAACTAATATACCTGTCAATTTTCATTATTCAGATCCTGTCTGATGTGTATAGTTTTATTCGCGAATCTGCAAAATTTCCTAGATACCAAATAAAACTATGTATTTATTTATTTTTTATAAAAAAAGTTAAAATTACATATTTACTTACTTAGTTATTTTTTTGTAAAAAAAAAACAATGTAGTTTTAATACCAAGGGAAATAACTTCTGACTAATTTAAAAAAAATTTCTATTCAATTCACATTTCCATTATTTTTTAATTCTATTAATTGAAGAGTTCCACTGTTCCAATTACAAGTTGTTTTAAGCAGTCTATGAGTTAATAACATGTCATTGAATATGACATGTATTCTGTTGATCATACCATCTACTAGCAGAGTACCCATCAATAATATACTATACTATATAATACATAGTTTTAATTTGATCAAACGTGTATATAATCAAAAATGAGTAAATACATAGTTTTATTAGGCAATTTCGCAGATTCAGCATAACATGTATATTATATATTCTGGCAAAATAATATTACAGTGAATGCTTTGATTTTATTTACCTAACTAGATTACCCACACAGTAAAAAATTGACGGCTATATTTAAATACTTTTACAATTGCATTGTACTTAAAAATATATCAAAAACATTATGTTGCTCTGCATTTTGTTGTTTATGTTCAACCGGAATGAACCTATTTTTTTTTTTACATATTTGAAAAAAAAAAATAGATAAGGGAGATTACTCTACAATTAGCATTTAATAGTTACCCCCCCCCCCGACAAAAGTTACAGACTGAGAATATAGACCATCACATGGCGTCTTGTATTAGTAAGATCCCCATGGTAAATTTGAACTAAATGTTCAGCCATTCTTCACATGAAACTCAATTATACACCATTAGACTTAATTAAAAACAACTTTGTTAGTATTATTTTAACTAATGATCGAAGTGGATGTTTTTCTTTCATCTTGAAGCCCCATAGTGAAGCTCTACTTAAAGTTCAATCATTCTGAGAACTTCAATTAAGAACAGATGAGACAAACTTAATTAAAACATAAAATTTAATCAGTTTAAACACTGAGCAGCAATTGCAAATGCAACGTCCTACTGTGCACTTAGTGGAGTTAAGCACTAAGAGGCATTTCTTTCCTTCTCTTTTAGTCAACGAAGTAGCTGATTGGTAGTTTGGATTTGGAATATTTTCCCTCAAGTCTGCCAAGCCTGGATACTCAATAAATTTTTAAAATTTAACAAAAGACTAAAAACAGGTTGGGTTAGTCACTCGATAGAAACTGTCATGCGACCAATGTCTTTTGGCAGAATGCTTTTGTAGGGCAGTGATCACTAAAAAAAAGTCTGAATTTTCAACAAAAAAAAAACAAGCATAAACACTGCTAGACACAAACTAATGGGTCTAATTTAGCATAAAATTATTTTGCAAATTGAACCCCCCCCCCCACTAAAAACCTATTATGGGGGGAATTTTGAAAAAACAAAATATTTTTTTTCTAGACATAATAAGGAGTAAATGTTTAAATTTTCAGCCCTCTTGTTTCATTAGTGCAGCCTGTATGGGTGATACATACATAGCCAGCCAACCTCACTTGAAAACTGAAGAAATATATGGTGAGTCTTGGTTGACGGTTTAAAAAATAACACTATTTTGTAGACACAATAAGGAGTAGATGTTTAAATTCAGCCCTCTAGCTCCATCGCTAAAGTGTGTTCAGAATATGTATATGAGGGAATAGTATGTGTTCGGCACTGGACTGACCTGTTGGGCAGTGATTACTAAAAAGTCTGAATTTTCAACAAAACAAAAAAACATTTTTTCTAGACATAATACGGAGTAAATGACGATTTCTAATACCACAAGATATACTTCTAAAAAACAAAACTACTTACATTAAACAAAATATCTCTTGCCCTAGGGAAGGACATTTTAAAATGTCTTGAAAATTCAGTAACACTTCAGTGACCCTTAGGCAGTGTTGAAATCACATTACCCCTAATTGACTGTTTTCAAACAGTGAACTCCATATACGGTTGTAAGCTGTTTGCAAATGACATCACTATCATGAGATAAGCTCTTACATATAAAAATCACAATATTATTTTTAAAAAAGCCACGATTAATACAAAAAACATGTTTCTTGACTTTAAAATTTCAACATATATTGTTTGATCTTGAGAATGACCAATGTTGGTTGAAAGTACTTGAACCAATACTACAATAAAGAGTTTTTATATACTCTTGATCCATTTTTACGGCAACTTCCTGATAAGAAAAACTTGAACAGACAAACCTTGTCAGTCATTTTTAGCAAAATGTGTTAAAATGAAAAACTGCTTCTTCTCCTCTCTTCTTCTCTCTTCTCCTCTCTTCTTCTCTCTTCTCCTCTCTTCTTCTCCTCTCTTCTCCTCTCTTCTCCTCTCTTCTCCTCTCTTCTCCTCTCTTCTCCTCTCTTCTCCTCTCTTCTCCTCTCTTCTCCTCTCTTCTCTCTTCTTCTCTCTTCTCTCTTCTTCTCTCTTCTCTCTTCTTCACTCTTCTCTCTTCTTCTCTCTTCTCTCTTCTCTCTTCTTCTCTCTTCTCTCTTCTTCTCTCTTCTTCTCTCTTCTCTCTCTTCTTCTCTCTTCTTCTCTCTTCTTCTCTCTTCTTCTCTCTTCTTCTCTCTTCTCTCTTCTCTCTTCTCCTTTTCTCTTTCTCCTTTTCTCTTTCTCTTTTTCTCTTTTTCTTTTTCTCTCTTTCTTTCTTTTTCTCTCTTATTTTCTCTTTCTCTCTCTTTCTCTCTCTTTCTCTCTCTTTCTCTCTCTTTCTCTCTCTCTTTTTCTCTTTCGCTCTCTCTCTTTCTAGCTATGGAAAAATATCTCCAAATCAAAAATAAATCTATCTCTGCCTCTCTTATGCCATACTTTACCCCAGGGTTTCTTTTTTTTTCTTCTCTTTTTCTCCAGCATACCTGTCTGGCTGTGTTAGCGTATCCCCCACTATGTTCACAATGTCCTTAGTGTATAAGGATTTCTTCACTGCACACAAAGTCAGAACAATTGTATTTAAGTTCATGTGGTTAGGTAGAAGAAATAACCATGTAATTTAAATTCATAATAAGTCATATGTTTGTTTCCTCTTTTAATAATCATAATCATCAGTCGGGTGATTGATTCAATCTTTAATGAGGCTGCAGAAAATCTGCAGTTATTTCTGTGCAACTGCTATGTATCGAGAATGTTTGACACGGTTCTAGAACAAACCAGAATGTAAATCTTGTTTATCGACCAAACGTTGAATTTCAACACTAGATGAACAGAGTGATTCACATTACATGTCACTTCCTATCACAGTGACCATGCTATCAGTGCATTGAATTGCAATTGCCTGGAATTATTAAACTTTTCAAATATCCCTGAAACCTCTGGAGCATCTGGAAGCAAGTTTTTCACATACCATCACTACAAATACAATACAGTAATATCTCAGTGATCTAGATATGTTCCCAAAAACTGGGGTGCCACAGGGGCACACACTTTGGGAATCGTCGAGTTACAGCATTCCTTGTCAGGTTTGCTAATATCCCATGCAAAATGTCCCCCTCTATTGGGAAACTGTTGTAATAAACATCATATTTAGATGACTGGCCATGGAGTAGGGTGCAAGGAAGCAATAATTTTCATTCAACTTGGATTAATTCGGTTCCACTGAATAATTTATGCTTGCTACAGGGCATTAAAGTCAATCTTCTTCAGAAATATTTCTTGCTTTTAGGCAAGGCAAAATGTGCCTAGTTGAGGGTTGAAGAAAGTTTATAATGAAGGGTACATTATGTGTCTGTGTGTATGTCTTTGTATGTATGTCTAATGTGTATGTATGTGTGTAATATATATCTTACAGTGAAGTGTTTTATTATTCGTATCATATTATCTTTTATTATCATTCTATGTCTATAATAAACATTTGTTTTAGGTTTTTGATATCATTCTTAGAAATAGAACCACTCCAGATGTTTGTGGTTGGGATTTAATAGATAACCCAGTTCTGCATTGGAAAGCACTATATCCTTTTGTCATCTATACTCAGGGGGGCATACCAAAGGTTTTTTTAGGGGGAGAGGGGTGCACCCCTTCAATGTCCTTTCTGTCTGCAAATTTCTTCCCTTATTCGGCCTGCATGCCCATTTTGAAGGCAAACTAGAGGCTTGCACGCTCACTTTGTGGGAAAATTAGGGGTCTGCCCCCCCCCCCAAAAAAAAATTATCAGGTACACTTAAGATGTATTTCTTTGAGAAGCTGCTTAGCTTGAGGCTAAGAAGAGCATCTGGAAGCAAGTTTTTCATATACCATCACTACAAATACAATACAGTAATATCTCAGTGATCTAGATATGTTCCCAAAAAATGCAGCACTAAATGAAACACTGCTATACGTAGTCATTATAACCTGGCATAAATAGAGATACAGGCTTAATGTACGTAATGCTATCATACTGAAAATATTGTGCCAGCAATCATTTTTAAAATATATGATGTCGTTGTTGGGCCACAACAAGATGGAATAGATTAGTGCAGTATATCTCATCTGGTAGTTACTTTCCAGAGCTGGTGAAATATCAGTATGTGTCTATATATATATCGCTACATGAAAAATACACATGGCACATTAACCAAAATATACAGTGTGCAGTTATTTCGGTGTTTGTCCATGATGCTATCTTTTATCATTTATTTATTACAGAAATTTAACATTATTTAATTTATTCTGAAAATTATTTGAAAAAGAGCACTATAGTGAATCAGCCTTAAACGGGGTAGTGCTCGCTAGATATTATCGTATCTATATAATCAGTAATACCATAGGTCTTCTGGTGATCAACATAAAATCAAGAAGTATTTTTGCTCATAAGAAAACTGACCATGGTCTGCAATGCTACTTAATGTTAGTTGACCTGAGTAGTATTTGTTGATTCAATGACCTTATTTGATATGCATATTAGTGAACATATACATTGATTGCAATATTTGCTAGCCTATAAGACCTGTTTGAGTTTAATGAAGGCTTGTGGTGTACAGCTAAATGTTTGGGATGAGTTATGGGGAATGTAAAAAAGTAAAGCGTCCCGTCTCTTAGGAGACAACTCCCAATGGAGTATGGAGGTTGGTGACAGTCCTGGTTTCTGTTGCATGCATCAGCTTAGTGATCCTTGCAAGTCTCAAGTCTCAAGTCTGGTCGAGACCAGGACTTTATTCCTACAAGTTTTTATGACCACCTAATTGGCAGGATGCAAGTCCAATGAAGGGATACCCCCACCCTAATCACACAGATTAGAGTGTACTCAATTAGCTGCTGAGTGCACAGGGAAATTTGTGCTAATTAAGAGTTTTCCACACTCTTTGCTCATACTCAGGAATTGAACCCAGGACCTTCTGCGTGTGAAGCAGATGTGCTAACCATTACACTATCCAAGGGGATGCGTTATGGTGAACAGAAGCTCTTGCTCTTGTAGAATGTGCATTATAATGATTAGCAAATATGGTATATTAAGTGTTACTAAGTTCCAATCTTGATGCATCCATACTGTCAGCAAGAGTCCAAAGTTGATTTTGATAATGTAATATTGCATCTTATACTAGGTATCACTTGCTTGTAAAGAGAAGGTTTTTATTTGAAATCTCTTATACCTTAACGTTAAGATGTGCTTGCAGTACTGTTCTGGAGTTCTGAAATTAGATATTATCATTATTCCATTAGTATCCTCATTGCTGTTATTACATTAGCGGTAAAAAAAAGAAACCTGATTATTGGATGCAACACCCTACAACTGAAGAATTCCCTATCTGAAATATATGGCATGTGTTAGGAAGACTTATATACTTTGTAATGTGACCTTTTGGTCACTTGCTCTGAGTTTAAGCTCACATGATTGTTTGTCTACTGATGTCAATGAACACCATTTATATCAGTATGTAGTTCATGTTTTAAAAATGATATTCTTAAATAGATTTTATAGAAATCAATGATTCTAATATTAACATTGGAGTCTCTCTGAGTCTGTGATTGCTGTGGTACTGAAAACTCTGGATTTTCATCATATTAAAAACCGTCAACCAAAACTGTCAACATAGGTTTCTTCGGTTTTCAAATCGGTCTGGCTGGCTGGCTATGTATATATTGCACATACAGGCAGCACCAACATTTACCCCTTTTGAAAATTCCCCACCTAAATAGGTTTTTAGTGGAGGGTTCAGTTTACAATGTTAATTTATGCTAAATTGGTCCCTTAGTTTGTGTCCATCAGCATTCACGCCTGTTTTTGAAAATTCAGACTTACAGCCCAACAAAAGGCGAAAAAGTAACTTATTCATTGATCACCCCTTTTTTCAAATTTTTTTTAATTGGTCACCCCTAACACAACATGCTGCCAAAAGATGTTGGTCATATGATGATTTCTATTGAGTGACTTTTTCTTTGGGCTCTGGATAACAGTGTCTCTGAGTTTCATGGCATTCTGTACAAGATGTTTTCAAACATTTTCAAGATATTTTCCAGTCTGTTAAGTGCAATTTGTCTGTGCTTATAACTTATAATAAAATCAACCTTCACTGATGATGATGATGATGATTATCATACAATATGATTTGAAACATTGCAAGCATTGATTGTTGGAAGCAGGGGCAATTTGTTTTTATTTGCTTCTCACCCACGGCTGGCAAGCTTCCAACCAGGTTTGCCAGATTGGCTTTTTTAAAGCCAAATTTCATGATTTTGGCTTTTGTCAACCTTGTTGGCTTCATAATTTCAGTTTGGCTTTTTGGCCTTTTCCTGGCTTTTTTTCACTTGGATGGCTCTAAAATATCAGTTGCTTTTTTTATTGGTAA
>VCCN01005704.1:2122561-2151059 GCA_006491835.1 Architeuthis dux | reverse complement strand
ATGGAAATATTTAGCTGCTTTTTCATCATTTTTAAAGGCAGTTTTAGCTATATAAGTAACAAATACTTGGCAACATTAAAAGCCTATTCGTTAACCCTGTTTTGATTGTTTGTGTATTTGTTGTACACCTCCCCAATTCTGTGTCTGTTGGTAAATTGCTTCCCTTTTGAAAAGGATTAGATCTTTGTATACATTTGTATGTCCAATTTCTTCACCTTTTCTTAATGGATACACCTACTCTGCTGGCCTGCACCCCCAATTTCTTTCCTTCTTCCTTTCCTTTCTTCTCTTCTTCCTTCTCTCTCTCTCCCTTCCGGCTCCTTGTCTTCTTTCCGACCCACGGGTGAGTACATGGGTCGATTTTAATTTCCTCTGGTTGTGAGTACTGCAACAGTCTCTTTATTTTACATTCATTTGTGATATTTTGATATAATAATCCATTTCATGCACAATGGTATCCTTCTTAAATTACAAGAATCAGTAATTCAAAGATTTCTGGTGACTTTTTACATTAGATTTGGATCTAAAAGTTCACTATTAATCTTACAATAACAAAGTCAACTGAAATAGAATAGGGTGTCTGGTGTTATGGTAATTCAGTAAAATTCTACCAGTCTCTTATTTGGTAAGTTATACTTTAAAAATAAATTAACTTTAAACTTGTGCATATATATTCATTGACATCATTTGATAAAATAATTCACCAAATGTCTGCCTGTAATCTTGTTCCAATAATCACTGCTTTATTGCTGGGTTTAGGTTATTCATGTGTTCTGACATTTATAGGTATCTATGCATCTGGATTTTTCCCAGCCTTAACTGTTTGTAGTAGAAACTTAAAATTTTGCTCACGTACTCCCCTTAATGAGTAGTGAAAATGTTTGTTTTTTTTTGTTTTTTGAAAATTCATCCCCTAAATAGGTTTTTAGAGGGATGTTCAATGTAAATTTATGCTAAATTGTCCACTAGTTTGTGCCCGCTTGTTTTTTTGTTGAAAATTCAGACCTTTTTTAGTGATCACAACCCAACAAAAAGCGAGAGAAGTAACTTATTCATTGATCACCCCTTTTTTTTCCAACTTTTTAATTGATCACCCCCAACACAGCATATATGGGTGGTAGTGATTCATAATTTCCCTTGGAATGCTAGTTATCTATGCTTTCTCCAAAACATAACAGTGATTGCCACCAGATACAGTTTTATTACAATTTTTAAAAAAATTATAGCTTAAAAAGCTCATACAGTAAACTCTCATTCTAATGGCACGATTGTTATTCTTGCAAGACTATTGTCAGAGATTAGTTTGCAGCAACAGCGCATGAAGATTTCAGTGCATTATTTCATAAGCTAAAATTTTAATCCCTTAAAATAATGCTGCCTAATTAACATGGGGCATTAGACTGTGAAAGGGTAATAAAAAGTCATTTTTGTCTGTATGGTTTGGGTTATCATTATTAATAAGCTTTGTATAAAATCCACCTGTTATAAAGGCACTCCCTGAGGATGCCATAATAATGGGAGTCTACTGTATATTAGACTGTTTTTAGCTTTCAAATGACGTAATTATTTCTGTCTGGTGATTGCAAGTGCCCAGTATTTACTAATTATCTTGTAAAAGAGCAATGCAACTGATTTTCTTTGAAATTAATAATTTATCTGCGATAAACTTAATTTTTCTTTCAAAAGATACCAAACCTAAGAAAGAAAGCCATTAATTACTTTTTTTCTCTTTTTATTGTAATCAGAAATTAGAATCAGTTCAGTAAAGGCAACATTAAGAGTCAACAGATGGGCATCAATGGAGTTATTAACAGAATATATAATGAGAAATCTTTCTTTTCAAAGATATCATTAATTCTAGACAGCAATATTAGTGCAGTGATCTTACAAGTCTATATTTTGAGGACGGGGAAAAATTTTATTTTTCATTGTCTGGTAGAAATAAGATAAAGTTTATCTGATTAAAAAAAATAATAAATGTTCAACTTAAACTTTTATACAATGTATATGTTCAAAAGAAATATTTGAAAAGGAGCACTATAGCGAATCGGCCAGCGCTAAACAGGGCAAAATATAATAGTATATGTTCAAAAGAAATCACATCTTTATGAGTGCATCTAAAGTAGGTGCCTGACACAGACGTGATTCCTCAAAATATAGAAAATATAAATTCAAAGGGTTATAATATTTGAAACGTCTTCTATCAGCTTTTTAATGTCCATTGTTGGACATAGACCTTTCCCAAGATTCGCCGGACCTCTCGATCGTGGGCGTTGTGACTAGTTTGTCACACCATCTTAGTTTTTGCTGGCCACAATTTTGTATATGATCTCTGGGGATTCACATTAGATGTAGGTGCCATTGTGTTGTTTTCTTGGTGAAGTGCTTGGGTAGTTGCACTTAGAGCACATCACCCTTACCCAATGCAAGTAATGTTGCTGTGGCTGGGCCTTGATTTAAATCCGCTGGCCCAGCAGGAACACATTTTTAGGGCAAAAATACCATGACCATCACGGATTTTGTTCAAATTTGGCACACCTATAGACTAACCCTAACCCTGACCTCTGAACTTTGCAAAAAATGTGAAATTTTGGAGGTAATGAGAGGTCAGTATCTCCGGAACCCTAGAAATGTCAGACAGGTACCATTCAATTTGTCTCATAAAGATCTATAATTGTGCCAGATATGAACAAAATCCGTGATGGTCATGGTTTGACACCTTGTTGATTTGACATGTATATTTTTGGTTGTGCGAACCATGGGGAGTGTTAGGCCATACCCTGCCTTTCTGGCTCATGATGTGTTGGCAGGGGGAAACATCTTTTAGGTTCTTCTAATTTCATTAGTGAAGTGGAAGCTATTAAGCTTAAGTCCATACAACTTATATCAGTTTTATCAAACAAGCTGAATATCCGCCCTAATGGGCAAGTTAAATTGCTGTCAAAAACCCCCACAAATTAATAAAATAGATAGAAGGAAATCAGATAGTGTTTAAATGAATTAGTGTTTAAATTATGGTAGTTAAACACGGTATACAAAGCCTCCAAAAAGTATAATATATCGTATTGATCAGGTATTAATGCAATAATGAAGTTAAAAGCCATTAATTTATTCGTTATTATTGTGCACCATGAATTCATTTAGGTATGAAGACAACAGGGCATCTGACGTACCAAACTGTCATTGTAATTTATTTTTGAGGTGCATCCAAAGATTTTTGACAGTCTGGATGTCTGTTAAAGAACAAATTAATGGCTTTTAACTTCATTATTATGTTAATATCTGATCAATACATTGTAAAGTTATACTTTATGGAGCCTTTGTATGACGTGTTTACCATATTTTACATTTGTAAGACCAAGGATTACCGAAAATAAGTAATTAAGTTGAAAGTTTAAACAAAGACTTTTGGCAATATGAGATGTTAAAGATGTTGTTTTTTTAAAATAATGAATCCTATTAAAGAAGTATACTGAAATAAGATTGGTAGTTTTGACAGTATTTTATGTTTATTTCTGGGTTTAACAAAAATAAATAGTGCTAGAAAGCACTCAGAAAGTATGCACCTCTGCCAATGCAATAGTCACTGAAAACTGAATGAAAGTCAGTTTATATGTAGCTATAATACAGTGGAGGTAACTGTAAAAGATTCCTGGATCTACCTCAAAATCTAAAACTTTTGGATGAACATAAGTGTATGGAAAAAATAACTCTCCCGAAATTTAACATTCATCCTTACCCCATTGCCCACCCTCTACAAAATGTCATTGAGAACTTTTGGATATATTGTGTGGACAAACAGACACAGGAGAATACATATACCTCTACTAACTTTGTTGGCTGAGGTAGATAAACAAATACAGACCCCATTATTAATCCATATGTAATTGGCCAATCACATCAATAACTTTCTGCTGGTATTGATTGAAAATCTTCTGAAGTTATTAATGTATAATCTTGGGTTCCAAGTTGCCCAGATTAAGTGAATTAGTAACCATTGATATCTAAGTTTACTCACTTCACTATTTATACATACCATTACTCTCTAATTAGAAACCGTCAACCAAAACTGACAACATAGGTTTCTTCAGCTTCTAAGTTGGACTGGCCAGCCACCGTGCATAAAGGCTGCACCAATGGAGCTAGAGGGCTGAAAATTTTATTATCTCTAGAAGAAACGTTTTTTTTGTGAAGAGGTTTGTAGTGGGCGGTTCAATTTACAATGTAAGTTTGTTAGTTTGTGTCTGGCTGTGTTCAGGCTTGTTTTTTAAAAATGTTGTTATCACTGCCGAACAAAAGGCAAGAGAAGTAAACTTATTCATTGATCACCCCTTTTTCCAATTTTTGAATTGACCAACACAGTAAGCTGCCAACTGGGCATTACCTAGTGCAAAATAGGAGATAATCTTTTAGCTTTTTCTAGCTAATTCTATTAGACCTAAATCAACATGACTGTCTTATCATTGACATCAAGGTTAATTGAAAGAACATAAAAAAAACATGGTTTTCAGAAAGAAATAAGACTTTTTAAAAAGTAGCATAGCTAAAGATTTGGGGATCTGGGGGGCTTGGCTCCTTCAACATTTCGTGAGATTTGATGAAAAAAGAAAATTTACAATAAATAGATATGCACTATCATTTAATTGGTGAAAAACAACCCTAAAGTCCAAATTATGATTTTGCAATTCATGTATGTGCACAATTATATACTTGTTATTGTATTATTAAGTCAGTTGAAATGCAGTAGATGAACTACTACTTATAAAGCTTTGGATGCCCCAGGGGTCAGGGGTGGCGTTTTCAAATAGCCCCCCCTCCTTCAGCCACGCCTCTGTTACTAAAACAGAAATTCATTTTCCTGCTTGCAATGCCCAATATCAAAGTATAGTGTCTTTAAGTCTTCTTTCAATGGTAAATGTTTGTATTCAACCTTTGACCTTATTAATACAATCATAAGGAAATATTAATTTCTGAATCTTTAAATGTCCTCAAGAAAATCTAATGAGGCCATTTTAAGTTATAATAATGACTAATGAAAAAATTCAAAAACATGTATTTTGTTAGCTCTTACTTTTATTGTCTTGTAATATTCTTTTAAAGGTTATCGGTGGTGACTTTTCTTGTTTCTGAGTATTTTGTTTCTTTTTGGCTTAGCGGATCTTTTTTCTTTGTCGCCTGTCGTCTTCATTTCTGCAATGTTCCTGTTCAAACAGCTTGGCAGCAGTCGTGACAGCTTGATGCCAGAGTTTGCAGTCAGCTGCTTGTTCTTCCGAGGTTTCTGGCTTGATGTTGGTCTTTTTCATAATCGCTTTCAGTTGATCTTTGTAACAACACTTTAACACAAAACATCAATATTTTAAAGAAGATTCATATAAGATTAATACAGATAAATTCTGAATACAGAATAAACCTGAATGAACTATTGTATTTACTGCTTCTTATTACAGTACTGAACTCTATTGTCTTCTTATTACAGTACTGAACTCTATTGTCTTCTTATTACAGTACTGAACTCTGTTGTCTTATATACATTTTGAATTAAAATTGTTTTCCATTACCTTTTTATAAATCATGCTAGTTCTTTTATTCTGTGCTGTTACTTGTAAGTACATCATGTACAATACATGTTTATACCCATACATAAATCATATATATAGCGCTGATTACAAAAATACTTAATGAACAGTTTTGAATGGGGCCTACATTTCCCTTATGGCCTGGGTCTATTACCAGCTTTGCATGGGCCTAAATAGGTATGAGTTTTGTAATTGTACAGCAGCTTATTACCAAAATGTCAACTAGAAAAACAATCCTTATACATTCAATGTTTAGTAAATGCACATTCAAATGAGCTTTACTTGCTGTCTGTAAAGTTTGAGTATACCAACTGATATCTAGAGCTTGGACAAGTATTTCACCCCCCCCCCCCCCTCCCGCAATTATGAGAACTAGAAAGCACTCGGAGAGCGCATACCCCTGCCAAACGCTGTACACTAACTAAAGAATGAATGAAAAATAAATTATTATACTGTGTATTATTCATGTAGGGTCTATCTTCTAAGCTACACTCTCCACTGCACCTCTTTTAACCACATAGAAAAGTGCCTTTTTTATATTGTATAAGCATAAATTTAGTTTGGAAAACAGAATGAACACGCCTTGTTGCAGCAGTATAATATCTAAATTACAGATCTTGACATTATTGGTTATTAGTGTCAACATGTCTGTTGGATGCTTTTCTATTGATAATTTTGTGAATATTGGAAACCACTTATCCTGACAAGCCATGAAATAATCCTTATGTTGGGTCATTAACACAAGACTAACATTGCAGTATTGGTATCTAAACATCATAATTATCTCACTCTTGCCTATTAGACATTTTCCCTCGTTAATTACAAAGTTGGATGATGTAAATGTATTCGCCCATGTCTGTGTGTCCGTCTGTCTGTCCACACAATATCTAAAAAAGTTATCAATGAATTTCAATGAAATTTTGTAGGAGGATGGGCCTTGAGATACAGAAGAATTGACTAAATTTTGGGTGCGATTTAATTTCAAGGGAATTAACTGAATATTTGTACATTTAAAATTCTTGCCTTTGTTTTTTAAATTTTTTATTTTCATTCATTTTTTAGTTAGTGTACAGTGTTTGGCAGAGGTATGCGCTCTCTGAGTGCTTTCTAGTTTTATAATTGTGGGGTGTGAAATACTTGTCCAAGCTCTAGATATCAGTTGGTATACTCAAACATAGGCCAAGCATGCTTTTAGCAATGTTAAAAAAAATCAGTGCCTTTATTAGATGTTTCGGTCTATCCAAGCTAATCTGCTTAAACAATACGCCACATGTATGTATATATTTTTGTTTGTAACATTTGTCAATGGAGATAACTATTAAACGCTTATTATAGAGTAGTCTCCCTTCACTTCTTTTTTGCAAATGTGTGAAAAAAATCTGGGATAATTCTGGTTGTACATAAACAAGGCAATGCAGAGTAACATGTTTTTTTGAAAATACTTTTTAAGTACAATGTAAATTATTTAAATATTGCTGTCATCTTTTGACAGCATGATTAACTAGTTGTAATTATTCCACTAATAGATATAGACTGATGACAACAAGTATGAGGTACTGGTACATAATCTTAAATTAAACCAACCATGGTTATACCATTAGTCATTCTCTTTTATATTTAGGATCATTTGTTCGTTCACTTTCCCTCTATAGTTTTGCATAAATTAATTTTCAGCCATGTGTCTCTTGCATAGCATTTGGAAAACAGTGTTTTCTAGAATTTATTCTGATCAATATTTTTGTCTGTGTAGAGGTATGAACTTATTAGAAACCATGAACCAAAACTGTCAATGTAGGTTTCTTCAGTTTTTAAGCTGGTCTAGCTGGCTGGCTATGTATGTATGTATCGCACATACAAGCTGCACCAATGGAGCTAGGGGGTTGAAAATTTTAACATTTATATGTTATGACTAGGAAAAACGTATTTTGTTTTGTTTTTTGAAAATTCCCCTCTTAAATAGGTTCAATTTGCAATGTAAGTCTATGCTAAATTGGTCCCTTAGTTTGTGTCAGGCAAAAAATTTGGATTTTTTAGAGATCACTGCCCAACGTAAGACGAGCAAAGTAACTTTTTTGAATCACTTTTTTAATTGATCACCCCTAACACGGCATCCTTGCCAAAAGACACTGGTCACATGTTGGTTTCTATTGAGTGACTAACCAGACCTGTTTATATTTTTGGAACATCTAAAGTCTGTCAACAAAACTGGATTCTAGTCAATCATTGAATTCCTGTGGGCACAAAATGTAATATATAAATGCCAATAATAGGATCTGTCTAATAACTAACACCGTACAAATGTCATCACCAAAAACATCACATGCAGATAGAACTCCCATGGCTACAGTCCAGTGATTGTGTATAGGATTACGAGCCACAATATCTTAGATTTTATTCCAGTTGCAGGATTAGTTCCTTTCTAAAAAGAAAAATTGTTTAATCAACTATACAATCCCACTGGACCAATCAGGTTGGAGTTTATTCTTATTTCTAAGGATAAAAATAAATCTAGAGTCATGAATTTAGAAAACAAATGTTGTTCACTGCGGTTTAGTAATGAATATTCTGTTATAAGACAAACTAGGGGAGTGTCCGTTCCAAAGGTGCATGTTTGGAAGGGATTGGACTTTATGTAATGTAAAATAAATTTCAAGTTCAAACTCGACACTGTAATGCCTGGTGTGCTGACTAATATATATGGCGAATATCAACTTCGTACAATGGCCAGTTGTTGAGTTATTTTGGTGCATACATGCACAGATTTCTTCAATTATAGCTAGATTACAAATGTCTGTTTTTTAATCCAGACAGCAGCGGAAGAAATTGGCTGTTTTGGAAAGTGATTAATGAGTAATATCCATTCAAATTTCAAAGGTTAAAATAAAAAAACCCAAAAAAGTTGATACAAACATTCCCAGTACCATCATTAAAGTTTATGCAGTTCTTTATGGTTTGTTTATGGTTTGTGTGATCCTACTCTTTAAGAACTGTATGCAGAAAAGTTTTCTTTATTTGGGTGGAAATCATGGCTGACTATAAAATGCACTTTTGACACTTCATATTTAATCTGGGGAAAGAGTGCAACAGAAGTTAAGCAATGGATCACTGGGGCTTATCGTAATGATGCAGTAAAAAAAGGAAACAACTCACAGTGGAGTATGGGGCCTGTGATAAAGTCTTGGTTTCTGTTGCATGCATCAGCTTAGCGAGCCTTGCAAGTCTCAAGTCTGGTCGAGACCAGGACTTTATTCCTACAAGTTTTTATGACCATTCCCTTGTCAGGATGCAAGTCCACTGAAGGGATACCTCCAACCTAATCACAAAGCTTAGAGTGTACTCAATTAGCTTCTGAGTGCACAGGGAAATTTGTCCTAATGAAGAGTTTTCCACACTCTTTGCTCATACTGGGAATCGAACCCAGGACCTTCTGTGTGTGAAGCAGACGTGCTAACCATTACACTATCTGGTCGGACTAATAATGCAGTAGGTGCAAGCAAAGTTTTTAAAAAAGGAGATAATTTATAGGGCAGCCCTAAAAATATTTTAGATATTTTCAGCTGCAAGTTTTCTGAAATTCTTTTGTTTATGGGACAAAACCCCCTCTGATGAAGTGATCATATATGGTGCTTTGCCCCGAAAATGGAAAATATTAAAGTAGAAAGTTAAATAAAACCTAGAATTAAAGAATAACATTCAATATAATGAATAGATAAAAAAAATTGATATTGAAAAATATTGAAAATAACACCTAGGTTGATTTTAAAATTGTATTGTGTGGGCCAAAAACAGGCTAATTTAGTGGTGTGTGGTATGCCTCAAAACAGTTTCTGTCTTTGTTCAAGCACAAGTGTACTTTGCAAAACATGCAGACCA
Source organism: Architeuthis dux (assembly GCA_006491835.1). Lineage (NCBI taxonomy): Eukaryota > Metazoa > Mollusca > Cephalopoda > Oegopsida > Architeuthidae > Architeuthis > Architeuthis dux. The sequence goes on along the minus strand of VCCN01005704.1, from coordinate 2,141,610 downwards.
CATTGGTGTGGATTATGTTGTCTCTGTGGCTACAATAGTTGCATATGGCTGACGGGTCCTCAGGTGATCATATATAGTCACTTGCCCCATAAAGGGTTAAAGACAAAGAAGACTGGAAGACTGCAGAATTTGAAAACTGATGAAATTGATGAACTTTTGATGGCAGCACAAAGATCTTGCAGAAAAATTGTAGGTGAAACAGTCAACTCTAGTACATTGTTTAGAAGCCTTAGAAAAAATTCACCAGCTAGAAAAATAGGTTCCACTTGAACTTATGGGAAGGAAGATTGGTCAGCATTTAAACATTTGTCTTTTTCTTCTAGCTCCGCACAAGATAATCACAGATGATGAAAAATGGATTTGATTTATTATCATTCATAACTTTTGCATCAATCTCATATGATCGAATACACAATTGAGCTGAAATGTGGCATACGGTCATAGAAAGCCAGGGAAAATACTTTGAAGACTGAATAATGATGCTATGAATTTATATGAATAGAAGATTTTGTCACCAAAAATGCTGGAAAATTAAGCATCAACCTCATAGATCTGTCATAAAACAAGAGTATTTTTGTCGCCTCAGTTAAAAGACTAACATTTCCAGGATCTCATCGGCAAATACTGAAGATAAAGTTCATTTATGCATTGTCTACATATTTTATTAGTTAATCCCTGTGAAAAATTCATCGATATATTCAAATTTTTTTTTTTTAAAGAAAAGAAACTACTGAACTGGTTTCAGTGAAAGAGTTCATTGTTTCAAATGGTGGGTAGGAGATATTTTTATCATCAGAATTGTTACCTTTAAGTGGAAGAGCCTATTGTTATGGACAGAGAAACAGAAAAAATCTCACAGTTCATTATATAAATAGATTGAAAGTTGGATTATTCAAATAGAAGATGATGTCTATAAATTCTGAACTCTAAGAACTAAAATAGTTATGTCTTATGGGTTTATGTTTTTAAATCAATTTTCTTAAGGTTTATTTTTCAATAATTTCACATGCATGCACACACACACATGGTAGAGATATATTATAATCTTCTAGATTTTATGAACAAATTCAATGATATAGTAAGGTTTTTATTGTATAAACATTGAGTATTTGTCATTATCTCAATAATAAACTGAAATAATCTTGTGATTGAACCTTTTGATGATAAAATTGGTTATCCTTGAAAAATCGTTTCTGCAGTTATATAAAGATTATTTGCAACTGAAAGAGGTATTGCCTCCAATTATTGCAATATAAAAAAAAACTATTCATTTAAATCTTCATGTGTATTTGTATATTTTATTAAATACTTTTCTTTCTGAGGTTCTTGCTTCATCATAGTTTTATTGATTCTACAGATATATTGTCAAACTCCAGTCCAAGTCTGGAGTTGAATTTGCTGTTCTATTGTAACAACAACAATCCTCATCAAATTTAGGGGAGTAAACTCTTCACTGTTTGTCTGTGCCATCACGTTAAACCAAACCAAACCAATATGTAAAATTAACATTCCCCAACCGTGATTTGAAATCACGACCAACTGATTTATATGTGGCTCGTTTGCCGACTAAGCTAAATTGACAAGTCTTACAGATGTACAAATATACAATACAAAAGTTGCAGTAATCGTCTTCAGTCGGAGTTGGAATGGAGTAAGCAGCCAGGCTTGTTTTCATTTATTTTTTTCCATGCGAAGTTGCAAATGTATTTAAATTCATTTATTCAGGTTATTTAATGTTCACGAATTTTTGTTTATTTTTTAATGTCGAAAGATTTGGAATGAGGCCAAAAACTGATTTCCATTGGGGAAATAGAAAATAAAGAAATTCAAAACTGATTTCGTTCAACATGACACAATATGACACAATATATTAAATAAAGATTATTAGATTGGATGTTTATATTAAGGAGACAGAAATTTCATTTAATTTTTACTTATGAATAAATATGTCTAATGCCAAATGTCTTCAGTTACGTGACAAGTTGTTTTGTTGGCCGTTTTATGGAGGAATACCAGTTTTCATTTTTTAGAAATCGTGAACCAAAACCATCAACATAGACAGAATTGCTTAAAAATTGAAGAAACCTGTCTATCTTGTGCACCAATTGAGCTAGAGGACTGAAAATTTAAACAATTACACCTATCTACAAAAACGTTTTTTGGGGTTTGTTTTTATTTTTAAATTCCACCCTCCAAAATGTTTTTATTGGGTGGTTCAATTTACAATGTAAGTTTATGCTAAATTGGTCCCTTAGTTTGTGTTCAGTAGCATTCATGCTCATTTTTTGAAAATTCAGACTTTTTAGTGATCCAACAAAAGTAGCTTATTCATTGATCACCCCTTATTTTTAATTGATCATCCCCAACATGGCATGCTGCCAAAAGACATTGGTCATGTGATGGTTTCTATTGAGTGACTAAACAGACCTGTTTCTCTTCTATTTTTATTATCAGCCTTTCAGGATCCATTGTTGGATATAATCCCTCCCCAAGTAAGACATGGGGGTTGATGGGCCTTACCCTGCCATGCTGACCCATGACATGTTGGCAGGGAGGCTGGGGGGGGATGGATACATCCCTTTCCCAAGGGCATTAGTGTGAAGTGAATGCAAACTCTCAACCAGAGTTTGCCATTCTCTGTGCTGTTAACCATTCAACCACCTCAGGCTTTTTGCCATAACCTGTTAAGGGTCAACATTTTTTGTAAGGGACAAGATTCATCTTTTTTTTCTTCTTTGAGCCTATGTTTTTCCATTGGTGGCATTGCCAAATTTTACTCTACTTCCATTGTGACCATTAGGATGGTAGCATTTTAGCAACTTAGAAATAAAATCACCAACAAATACAAATGGACAGATCTCTGTGTGTAGAAATCCTCAACATTGTAGTAATCAGTATAACTAAATATTGTTAGAAATTGTCAACCAAAACTGTCAACATAGCTAGCCAAAATCACTTAAAAACTGAAGAAACCTATGTATCATGCATACAAGCTGCACCAATGGAGTTAGAGGGTTGAAAATTTAAACATTTACTTATGTCTAGAAAAAACATTTTTTTAAAAATGTTTAACCCCATAAGTTTTAGTGGTAGGGTTCAATTAACAATGGAAGTTTATGCTAAATTGGTCCCTTAGTTTGTGTTCGGCAGTGTTCATGCTTGTTTTTTTTTTAAATTCAGACTTTTTAGTCATCCAACACAAAACCCAGATAACATATCATTCAATAAGTGTTAAAGTGTTACATGGTCTCAATTTATGAAGATTTACATGGTCTCAATTTATGAAGATTTACATGGTCTCAATTTATGAAGATTTACATGGTCTCAATTTATGAAGATTTACATGGTCTCAATTTATGAAGATTTACATGGTCTCAATTTATGAAGATTTACATGGTCTCAATTTATGAAGATTTACATGGTCTCAATTTATGAAGATTTCAATGAAGTAACATTTGTTATGTTACTTCATCGAAATCTTCATAAATTGAGATCATCTTATTATAATTCACAATATAAGTATCCTAAGCATAGTACCCATAAAAAATGATGGGATTTTTCATGTTATGCATGGATAAATCATACAAATATATATTTTAGTATTATTTATTAATCACCCCATACCCACAACACTGGTTTATTGCTGGGATTAGGTTATTCATGTGTTCTTAGATAGATACATTTATATATATATATATATATATCTATCCAGACTTTTCCCAGCCCTAACCGTTCATAGTAGAAACTTGAAATTTTGCACACACTCCACTCAATGAATAGGGAAAATGTTCTTTTTTGTTTTTTGAAAATTCAGACCTTTTTATTGATTACAGCCCAACTTTTTTAATTGATCACCCCCAACACAGCATATATGGGTGGCAGTGATTCATAATTTCCTTTGGAATGCTAGTTTATTTATTAGGAGGAAATTAACTTTCAACTAATAAGTTAGGTTTTTTTTAATGTTTTATTTTTCTGTCTTCATATTTTCTGTTTTAAAATTCTTTTAAATCAATAAGGCAACAGTGATGGATAAAAAAATGAATTTCCTTTTTAATATCAGAAAAACATCAATTTTATTCATGAAAAATGAGAAAGAAAACAGAAAAAGTAGTAGTAGTGATGTAGAGGCAAACACACGTACACATTAAAGCCTTGCTATGTGCTTCCACTCTTTCTGTTTGCTTTACTGTGGCAGAAAACAGACATCGGCACAAATGAACATGTGACATGGCCTTTTATATAAGATTTAGCTACGTAGATCAATAATAAGTTTATGTCCACTGTCTGTAATCTGTGTTTAAATGTGAGTTGAGTTTTGAGTGCGAAATTTAATATCCAATATTTCTGCTTCACTATGTCGATGATGATAATGGACTGAGCTGTCGCATTGGATGGACCTTCTCTCTCTCTCTTTCTTTCACTCTCTCTTTCTCTCTCTCTCAAGGCGGGTGTGACTGCGATGGTGGCTGACCAGTTTTATCCGCAAGCAGCATCTGGCAGTTCGGACAGATGAAATTGTCATTTTTCTAAGGTTGATCTTGAGCATTGGCATAGTGGGCTCTTTGGCGCTCTTGAAGCTGGTCGATGTAGTAGCATTCAAATCACCTTCTACCAATGTGGCAGATCTTTCGCTACTCTGACCGATTTTGTGCTAACCTCTCCCGGGTGTCAGTAGGAATATCACACGCTTTGAGTTTGGATTTCAAGACGTCCATATACCCCTTATACTTGCCTCTTTGACAACACCGGCTGTTAGATAGCTCACTGTCAAATAGTGCTTTTCATATTCAGCTGTCCTCCATTTGAACACTGTGTCCCATCTAGCAGAGTTGGTCCTTATATATAATATGATTGTATTAGATATGGCTATGTGTACAAGTTCAATTCACTAATTAGCTATTCATACAGGCATCTCCCATTATAGCGTGGTTCGATATAAGGTGGGGGGATCATAGACCTCAACATTTTTGTCTATATTATCGCCCACTCATCCAGAAAACCGTGATTAAAAACAGAATTTCATTAAGAGACTTACTTGATATGACTACAATATTAAATTTCTTCAATTTGCAATCAATTAACATATAATTAATTGCTGTTCAACATATAATTTCTTTGATATTGTGAGGAAAACAACACTTTCAGTGAACTTGTTTTGGCACTCGTAATTGACATTTCCGATTGTGCTGTTATTCATGGCCATAGAAACAGTGGCCCAAATTAATAAGTTGTATAAAAACAACTAAAATTAGGATGAATGTAAAAACCAATAATAATAAAGATTGATTTATAAAAGACTACTAGGTCTAATATGTAAAACAACATAAATATGACACAGAGAATCAGTTTTAGGGAGTGAGTTTATAAGTGTGAATCAGCTTCTGCTAATCCATGAAGTCTTGTGGCTGATAGGTAAAAGCAGCTAGGTGTAAACTAGTCTCCCTCTGGCAATGAGGGTGTGAGTTTGATTCTCACTGAAGGCTTACTCTTTATTTCTGATTGTGCTGTTATTAATTGCCATTGAAACGGTTACCCGAATTAATAAGTTGTATAAAAACAACTAAAATTAGGATGAAGGTAAAAACTAGTCAAATTTAATAAAAGTGACATTTGATTTGTTTTCATAAATAATACTCTGTGACTGAAGAGTTTGGATTAATCGCAGTAATAAGTGGATAAACAGATTAATTAATGCTAACAGTTTGGGAAATTCTGAATCCTTTTATTGTAATTTCAACAAGTCTTGGAGTTCTTCAAATCAGCTTCTAAAAGTTTGCCCATTAATACAAGAAACAAGAAAAGTTATCTGTCATGAGTGCCTTTCCTGCGTTATGGAAATGCACTTCCACAGAGTTTTGACAACAAAACAACATTTGAGTTCGGTATTTCTGAGATGAGGTGTTAGTATTACTGATACTATTGTTCGGACTGAGATCCTCATAAGTTACCGACAAAACTTGACACCTGAAGAAGGCCGGAGAGTACATCGGCCGAAACGTTGTGGAAATGACAACCAAGATGAGGATCTCAGTCCGAACAATAGTATCAGTAAAACAACATTTGTTGATAAAAGAACACCAGAATCTTGTAACAAATGTTAATTTTGTCATAATAACCTTTGTGCCATTAAGAAAGATTGTAGAAAATTTTGATATAAAATTATTTGTGTAAACAATATAAACCCTGAGACTGGTATGTTGTTCACAACTAAGCAAAATGGTGTAACGTGATAATTTCATTATTATTTCACAAATGAGCAGATTTCAATAAAATCTTTGATTTATTTATGAAAATGGTATTTTGTAAGAAAAACCTTTCGAAATATTTTTTTTTTAAGCCCATCAACTACTCTTTTCAAAAAAATTCATGAAATCTCAATAAAATCTGTGCAACCAAGGCCAGGATATATGAACAAAATGTACATAATTCTTGTTTATATCTAATTTTATTTATTTATGATATATGTTTTTAGTTCTTTGACAAGATGTCAAAACATTAGAAATATGTCACCTAATAACAAAAGAAAAACAGAAATGTATTTGAAATATGCGTTGAAAATTTGTCTTGTGAATTTGTATCTTAGTGTTTTTGTCAGCAGTTTTCAGGAACTATTTAATTTGCGGAAGTCAATGTAAATATTTTGTTTTTAAATACAGCAATTTGGTATCATCATCATCATCTGCCATTATAAGTCCATTGCTTGACAAAGGCCTTTCCCATCTCCTTCCACAACGGCCACGATTGTGCTAACCTCTGCCATGTCTTACCAGCAAACTTTTCTATCTCATCCCTCCATCTTGTGTCTGGTCTTTTCCTACTGTGTTTACTGTCCCATGGGCACCAATTGGTTATTCTTTTGCTCCATCTGTTATCATCTCTCCTTGCTAAGTGTTCTGCCCATTTCCATTTTAGTTGCTTAAATATTTGTGTAATATCCTTCACCCTAGTCCTCCCTCTGATCCATATTGATCTTTTTCTATCTCTTAGAGTTATCCCTAGCATTGCTCTTTCCATTGTTCTCTGTGTGATTCTAAGTTTGTTCTTAGTTAATTTCCATGTTTCGCATTTGTAAGTCATAGCTGGTATTATGCAGTCATTGTATACTTTCTGCTTAAAGCACATTGGCAAGTTGCTCTGTCTCTATTCATACCAAATGATTTCCAGACACTCATTATGTGTCATTTTATTTTGCTTTCATGGTCTTTCTCTAACTATATCATCTGTCATAGGTAAATGTATTCGTCAACCTCTTTTAGAGCCTTGCCCTCTATTTTTATGGTCTCTTTGGGGACTTTATCATTGAACATTGCTTTTGTCTTTGTTCTGTTCATCTTTAAGTCTACTTTTTTTCCCTATCTGGATCAGTCAACAAGTTTTGTAATTCTTCCGATGCTTCTGACATCATGGAAACATCAATGAAACTTAAGTGGTTTAAATATTCTTTGTCTATGTTTATTCCCATTCCTTCCCAATCAGTTTTCCAAAAATAAGCTGTAAGTAGTTTAGGTGATATTGTATCTCCTTGTCTTACTCTTTTTGCTATCTTTATCTTGTTTATATCTTTTATATAGTCTAATTATTGCAGTGCCATTTTCATGTATGTTTTGAATGATTTGTATGTAATTCTCGTTAACACCTTGTTCTTGCATTGAGTTGAAGACTGCCATATGTTCTACTGACTCAAAGGCTTTCTCATAATCTACAAAGGCCAAACAAAATGGTTTGTTGTATTTTAATGACTTTTTGATTAGTTGATTGTATGTAGGTGGTCTATATTTGAGTAGTCACTTCTGAAGCCTGCTTGTTTGCGTGGTTGGTTTTCATCTAGAGTGCATGTTAGTCTGTGAGTATATTTGTGAATAGTTTGTTAGGTTATTACCTAACATAAACTATTCACAAATATACTCATAAATATATTCATAAACTATTCACAAATATATTGTAATAGGGCAATAGTTGCCACGGTTGTGGTTATCTCCTTTCTTGTAGAGTTAAATCACTATTCCTAGACAGAAGTTTTGATGTACTTTTCTTTCTCTTATGCACTGTGTGAATAGCTGTGCTAGTCCTTTGTAAAAGGTCTCTCCTGCATCTTCTAGAAGGTCTGTCATTATATCATCCTCGCCTGGGGCTTTTCGAAGTTTCATATTTTGTAATGCAAACACTACTTCGTCTTTTGTTATGTCTGGGATATCACTAGCATCTATCGGTTTATCAGTTTGTGGTACTTCTATTTTTGAAGTGTACAAATTTTCATAGTATTCTTCAGTTATTCTTGATAGCTTGTCCCAACATTTGATACTTTGTAATATGTTGTAGTTATTTTGGTGGTATTTTTTAATAAAAAAAACATTAAAGAATGCCTTTGTTTATTTATTCAAATCTCACTTAGACTTTATATGATTTTCACCGTCGTTCACTTATCACCCCTCCCCCCACCCGCACAGTTATCGCAGCCCAGTTATAACATGGTTGACTTTCTTGGACCCTAGATGCCTGTATTAACGTTTTCTTTTAATATACTCCTCTTTTATTTTTGCATTAAACTTTTTCCTGTTCAAGGTATTTTCTAAGAATTTACTGATACGTTCAACAAACAATTACATACCACCATGTATATGGTCAGCATATACACTTTTTGGTTCATTCATTTTATTTCCCTATTTAGATCAGTCGACAAGTTTTGTAATTCTTCTGATTCTTCAGACGTCATGGAAACATCAGCGAGACTTAAGTGGTTGAAACTTTTTGGTTCATTCATTTTATTTGCAGACCTGTAACTCACATATTGGTCATTAAATCGTGAAAGGGAAATAAAAAGTCATTTTTGTCAGGTACTTTTGTTTTTTTTTATTATTAATACATTTGTATAAAATCCACCCGTTATAACGGCACTCTTAAATTTTCGAGGGTGCCCTAATAAAGGGAGTCTACTGTATTACTATGATACATCATCAAATATAGCTTCATTTTACTAATAGAATAATTGTTTTTACTTACAGGGAAGTAGCAGGATCCCCCAACTGGTGTGTATTTGTGGGTCTTACTGTACCAGGATTATTAACAGAAATGGTATGTATTATCTTGTTTTATATATTGCAATACTTATATTATTACTTTAAATAAGTATTGAACTTTTAATTAACTTTTTCTTTTCTCCTCTCTTGCTCAAACACCTGTAGAATCTTGAAATCAATAAAAATTTATTGTTCAGTTATGTAATGGGATCATAGGATTAAGCCTAAGGATATTTGATTGAAAAATCAATCCTGACTAAAATTAAGATCTAACCTTCATGTCAATCTGCATATTGGTGTCTCTTCTTAAATGTAAACTATTATGAGACTTAATTAGTGCACACTATCTTTACACATACATTCCTGGGCAAAAGAAAAATGAGCCAAAGCTTTTTATCAATTTTTTGCAATTACTCTTTCATTCTAACAATTATAGATGAAATATTCAACAGCGTTATACAGCAGTGTATACAGTGTTTGTGTGCAGAGTATATTTTAGTATGGGATAGCTTTTGCCTTGTTTTTCTTCAGAAAATTGAGCCCTTTGGGAAAGCTGTCTGATAGTTGTTTACAGTGTGCTGTTTCAAGTTGTTCCATTCATCTCTGACTGCTTCTCACAGCTGGTCAGTGTTCCCAAATTTTCTCCCAACCAGTTTGGCTTTAATTTGCACCAATATGTTCCCTATGGTTTTAAGATCTTTTATATGATGGAAAGTGCTTGGCTCATTCCTTTTTGCCCAGATGTGTATATATATATCATATCATTGTCCTAACACTTAATTTGATAATGATGTAATTTATTTCACACACTAGTTTACACTTGCTTTAAAAAAATGACTACAGTATTTAAGTAATTTTGAAATTGCATTGTATATGAATATAATATATATATAAATTGCATTATATATGAATATAAAAACATGTTGCATAGCATTTTCTTGTTTATGTTAAATACTTCCTGAATATTAAACTAACAGTGAAATTAAGTAAAGATGTTGAATGAAGGTGGGCAAATTGCCTATTGTCACCATTTATGTGTATATGGATACACATGTCGTTATCTCAGATTGAAAAATGTTTGGCTCCAAAAATGTACAAATAGCATTCGATTCACCATTGAATAATTATAGTGTTTTATTTATCAAGTACAATATAACATGAATTCTATTTTTACTACGTCATTAGAACATGAAATTCTATTTTTACTATGTCATCATATGGTGACATAGAAAAGTATTACGGACAAAAAATAAATATACATATGGTGTATTATTATAATAGATAAATCAAAATATTCTTTAACATAACTATATTATTTAACTGAAGCAGTTAATGAAAAAGCTTCCTTAGAGAGGTAACTGTTTATTAGTATTAACCTGCTTGGAAAATACCTAAATAGCATTTTCCCCAGTTAGTAATCAGTAATAATTCTATGTGCTCATTGCTACCTATTTTGTATGATTCATTGTTCAGATTTCAAACACAGTTTGCATAAGCTAGGGATCATGAGTTGGAATCTCATCAGAGATTAAAAAGTTTATGAAAGCACAAAAAATGATGTGCAAAAAAATAGTGCCCAAAAATGTTTTTCTTTGGCCAAAAATCGCACAAGGAGTAGATGCTACTCCTTGTGCGATGGTCATAAAACAGTTTTGCATAACGGACGGAAAGTAAGTGCCCAGTTTAGTATTATAGTTACTTTTTAAATTAAAACTTGAAAAATCTTTTTTCTAAAACTAACAAATTTCCAGATGGTCGAAAGTCCAATACATTGAAAGCACCTAAAATTGAAAGAAAAAAATGAGAATGGTGTTGCATCCTAAACTGAATCTTTACAATATATCTTATTGAGCCATTTTATTGATTATCCATTAGATTCTGATGAACTTAGGATAGTTACCTAAAATCCTATTGTAGTAGACTTAGATTTAGACATTAGAGTTCAGATTAGTTCAAGAAACCTGACCTTGCATTGAACTCTTCTTAATTAAGTTCAAAGCTTGTAGTAACAACAATTTCTGAATCCCTTTCTGTTTTGGTCATTTTGGCTTCTCCTTCGTCCTTATAGCAGCTGGCAAATTTCTCTGTATGTGTGTATACACAGGCCCACAGGGGCTAATTTTTTACCGATCCTCACCAAATTCTGACAGGACACATTTTTAATATATCTCAAAGCATTCTTTTTTTTGTTTTTTGAAAATCCCCCCCCCTCCCAATAAGTTTTCAATGTGGGGTTCAGTTTACAATGTAAGTTTATCCTAAATTTGTTCCTTAGTTTGTGTCTGGCAACGTTCATGCTTGAAAATTCAAACCTTTTTGGGATCACCGCCCAACAAAAGGCGAGAGAAATAACTAAATCCATTGATTATCACCCCTTTACACAAAAAAAATCTTGTCGCTTTGCACTTGGGATACACAACTGTTCAGTTGCACATCTCCTTGATATTTAACCAGGGTTTATATTTTTTTATAGTTTATCTTATCTCGCGTTGCGATATGTGAAATAGGCAAGCACCTGAAGTGGCATCACTCACCATTCTCGCTTACAGCACCTGGTATTCCAATATGTTCACCCATTTAAGTATTGACCAGGCTCGACGTTGCTTAAATTTGGTGATCACATGAAAACCGGTGTCTCCAATGTGGTTTGGTTCAAGTCCAGAAAGTATTAGCTCCACGATGCCCATGATAGAGGTCTGGCAAATCTTGACGAAGGTCTATGTCCAACAGCGGATAATAAAGGGTTAATGATGATAAGTGCTTTAAAATAAGTAACCTAGAGACTCCTGATTTATAGTCGGGTCATTTCTTTTCTAGAAGAGATAAAAATTAGCAATGATGTCAATTTTTAAAACAATTAAGTGATTAGAAAAATGAATTGCTTAGACAGGAATGGAATAGGATGAATGAAATTACTTAAAGAACTGATTCGTTTGCATCAGTGATCTTTGCTGGGCAATAAAGCCGAGACTGTTCTAAAATCCACACTGGCCTGGGTGTGTTTTCTTGGCTCAGCAGGGAGGGAACTTGTAGGGAAACTCCCCCTAACCCTCCACACGCAGTGGTCAACATGCTAGCTGCTGCCTGTGATCGTGAGTCAAACTCTCCCTTATTATACTGGCTTTCACTGGTTCTACATAGAAAATTATCTTGGTTCTGAAATCTTCATTTCAGACAATCATGTGACTATTCTGCCTAGCACATTTCTTGGTCAAAAGCTGAGTCACCATTGGATGCATGAGTAAAGGAAAGTACATCTCTGTCTTGCCTGTAACTGTCCTATTTAGCATATTTCGCAGCCAAAAGATGAGCCATCACAAGAAACCTGGGAATTGAAATAAAATTCTACTGCTCCAAAATTATTAGGCTGACTTGGTATTCTTCCCTATCCATACACATTCTTATCAAATTGTGCCACCTTCTATGAAAGACACTATATATTTGATGGCAGGATGCCTAAAAAAAAAGAAGAAAGTATTTGTATTGCAAGAAAATAGAAAGAATTGGTTATATCTTGTCCTATTTTTACTATTATAGATTTCTTGCTGACAGATGTTTTTAATGTTACTTGATCTTCTATACGTGAATGATACCTTTAACTATCTCAGTTACACATCCAAATCTATCAAATTAGCCTACTTTTTGAACCACAAAGTTTCAAGTTTCTATATATATATATTTTTCTGGGTTTTTTTTAAATTTAAAAATCTTTTAAATTTTTATAAGATGAAATGCATTATTAATGAAGTGTCATTATTATTTTAAATTATATACAAAACCACTGTGGTAGTCTTTTAACTTGAACAGACAACTGAAAAGATTATTAAAGTTTCTGGAAAGGATGTATTATTGGTTAAAAATAAGTGTTGATGTTTATAATCTGTAAGTATATTACAAGCCATGAAATGTATGAATCGCCTCCGGTTGAAATCATGGGCTCTCTCTTCTTATGCAGTAATACCTCGATTAGCACTCTAGATATGTTCATACAAATGTATGGCTAAAACAAAATAGGGCTAAATTGGGTCCTTATAGCATAAATAGTGCCAGCAACCATTTTAAAATGTATGTCATTGTTGAGCCTCAACAAAATGGAATGAAATAGTGCTGTGCGTATCATCTGGTAGCTACTTCCTGGAGCTGGTTAAATATCACTAGGTGTTGATATGTCGTTACATTATAAATTGTATATGTGTTTGTTCATATTAACCAAAATGTACAGTTATGTTGGAGACTGTCCATGATGCTGTTAGAAACTATTAACCAAAGCTGTTGACATAGGTTTCTTCAGTTTTCATGTTGGTCTGGCTAGGTATGTATGTATCGCGTGTACAGGCTGCACAAATGGCGCTAGAGCTCAAAATTTAAACATTTACTCCTTATTATGTCTAGAAAAAACATTTATTTTGATTTTTGAAAATTCCCCCATAATAAGTTTTTAGGGGGGGGGGGTTCAATTTGCAATGTAAGTTTATGCTAAATTGATCACTATCATGCTTGTTTTTTTTTTAAATTTAGACTTTTTTAGTGATCACTGCCCAACAAAATGCTAGGGAAGTAACTTATTCATTGATCACCCTTTTTTCCAACTTTCTAATTGATCACCCCCAACATGGCATGCTGCCAAAAGACATTGGTCATGTGATGTTTTCAAAACTGTCTTTTATTATTATTTATTTTTGAAATTTCACATTACTAAATTTATTACTAAAAAATATTTGCATAAAGAGTGCTATAGCGAATCAATAATAAATGGGGTGGTGCTAAGCGGGGTATTACTGTATTAACATGAAAAAATATTAAAAATATTTCAGACCTTCCAGCTTTCAGTCCTATGCTCTAACTTTAGTTGATGCGTCCCAAGAAGAGTTCTGCTTACATTACTGAATCCGGTCAGCAGATTGCCCACTTGCCTGAAGTGACCATCTGCAATGTGGCGAGCGTTTTAAATATTATCACTCAACATTCATTGGAGTGTTTATTCCCCCACCAAAAGCAGCAAGTGAAGGTCATTTGCTGCACCAAACCCTATTTTAACCCTAACCCTAACCCTCTTAAGTAAATGAGGATAATAATAATAACAGGAAAGGTGCAAGGTGGCTGAGCGGTTAACTGCTCAGAGAATGGGATTGGTGAGCTGAGTTCAAACTCCAGCTGAGACAGTTTGTGTTCACTTTGTACTAATGCCCTTGGGAAAGGCATGTATACATCTTTTCCTCCTTGCCTACACATCATGGGCTGGCGTGACAGGGTAAGGGTCATCACCTGCCACCATGTCTTGGACTTTTTTAAAAAAGCTGATAATAAATAACAGGTGGGGTTAGTCACTCAATAGAAACCGCCACATGACCAACATCTTGGTGGTGGTGATCAATTAAAATTGGAGAAAGGGCTGATCAAAAAGTAAGTCACTTCTCTTGCCTTTTGTTGGGCAGTGATCACTAAAAAGCCTGAATTTTCAAAAAACAAGCGTGAATGCTGCCGGACACAAACTAAGGGCCCAATTTAGCATTAACTTACATTATAAATTGAACCCCCCTCATAAGTTTTATGGGGTGGATTTAAAAAAAACAAAAAAATGTTAATTCTAGACATAAGGAGTAAATGTTTAAATTTTCAGCTCTCTAGCTCTATTGGTGCGGTTTGTATGTGCAATACGTAGCCAGCCAGCCAGACTCACTTGAAAACTGAAGAAACCTATGTTAACTGTTTTGGTTCATGGTTTCTAAAAGTAGCATCCTTATCAAACAGTTGTTTGCGCTTACATTAATAAGTGAAACTATCATCATGGCAGCTTTGTGTTTATATATAGTTGCATTCAAATGTTTATCTGTATACCGCATCAGTATTATAACAAGTTCATGCTACTTATGAATAAAACATTTCTGCTATTGTTTTTCATTGGTGATCAGAAATTATCAACATCACTTTTATTCTAGGAATGGACCTTGTAGCCACTCATCTCTCTACCACTGAGTTAGTATCCTGTATTCTGTAACAATGACTTTCTAACAATGTTACATTAGGTAGCTGTGAATGTCCGACACTTTGTCTATAGAAATAGTGGATAATTTCTATCCATTATCTTGTTAACAATTGGTTCATAAAATCCTTCTCAGTTGGGGAAATGGAATTGCTTTTTCTATGACTTGTATGGTAATGTTGCCATGAGCAGAACAAGGAGAAAGAGAAAGAACTCTTTGAATAGTATCTAAGATTGAAAAAATGTTGATATATCTTACATTGATTTTAGATTAGATATTGGGCTTAACATAAACCAGTACTACCTGTTCTAAACTGGCTCCCCCATCCCACTTGAGTGGATGAGGAGGGTGGTTTGCAACCCAGTAGGAATAAAAACCTATCATAGGGTGGATGAACTCCAAGAGTCAACAGCCATCCTATAAGAGATGGTGTCTTGATAAAAACACTGGAGAAGGCAATGAGAAACGACATCACAATCATTCCCAAGAATAATCCTGGCATTGCACAGTTTATAGATATTAAGTAAATGGATAGCAGAACGAGTACCAGAAAGGAAATTGTGGAGAGCCATGATTGCTGATGTCTTGAAGGAACATGGCGCATAGACAGATTAGGCTCACTGATGCCAAGATGAAACATTGTGGCCAGTGGTGTAGCAATGGTTCTCAGCACCTGGGACAAAGACAGCACCCGGGGTCAGTTGCGCTATATCCTATGGGAGGGTATAATTATGAATTAACAGACATTATAAGCCAGAAGAAATTGTGTGCCTCTTCACTCATCTCCCCACCCCTCCACTCTTGCCACACCTTTGATGGTGGCCGAAGCAGTGAACACTTCTTATAAGTGAGAAATAAAAATGCTAATTTAGTTGAACAATTTTCTCTCCGTGTTGTCCCTTGGGTATATAACAAATCATTGAACTATTTTTGATTAGTGGTGAATTTTATTAAGTTTCTTTGGCCATAATTTCATTAGGCTCCACCAAAACGTACATTATTAATCATCTTTCATAGATTACATGTCATCTTATTCAATCACTGTACAGAGACATGGCAAAAGTAAAAGACAACTCTTATTTTCAATCATCTGAATAATTCAAGAACAGGTCTGTTTAGTCACTCAATAGAAACTGTCATGTGACCAATGTCTTTTGCAGCATACCTTGTTGGGGGTTATTGATTTTTAAAAAACCCAAAAACAAGAATTTGAAAAAGGGTGATCAATGAATAAGTTCCTTTTGCTGAGCAGTGATCATTAAAAAAACCCTTCAAATTGACATGAATGCTGTCACACAAACTAAGGGAACAATTTAGCATAAACTTACATTGCAAATTGAATCCCCCACTAAAAACCTTCAAAACAAAACAAATGTTTTTTTAGTCATAATAAGGAGTAAATGTTTAAATTTTTAGCCCTCTAGCTGCATCCTTTACACATGATACATACATGCATAGCCAGCCAGACCAACTTAAAAACTGAAGAAACCTATGTTGACGGTTTTTAATATTTATTATGCAAATTAAACTTTGGTGGATTTGCCATTAGCAGTTTTTCAAGCATTGAAATTATCAGATATGCTATCTTCTCTTCCATGATATCTGATAAGGCTGCATTGAAAACACAGATTAAATCTGGGAATCCTTGGTTAATGTTCTCGCGCTAAGATACTGTTGTTCAAATCGTGCTAAATACTGTACTATACATTGTACAGTTTTAGAGAAATACTTTTGGCAGAATGGATATGTATTTTTCTTAATTGATATTTCCCACATGCTCCAAATTACTCCACACATCATAACTGAAAACCTGCCATGTATGATAGTGGGCTGCAAGTGGTTCAAACATAATTCTTGGATAGGCAATCCCCAGACATTTATTCATCTGCTGTTTGAAAATTGAGCAAATGAGGAATCATTTGAAAAGATGAATGTGCAAAAACTCCAAGGGTCTGTGCTCTATCTCAATTGTTCATTTTCTCTTCTGAATATTGTCTGGTTTGTAAAATGGCTTTTTTTCTGGCTGCTCTGCCATTATGAGCGATGTCATGAAGATACAAAACTGCTATTTTTGGCTATTTCTTTTACAAGTTTTGCCACATGTACTGCCTTGCAGCATGGATATTTCTTTTCAATTTCATATCTGATACACCCTTGATGGCCTGGTCTGAATTAAACCAAATGTAGGGGTTTCCATTCCTTCATTACTTCATGTTTGACTTTAGTTCATTCCACCTTTTCGATTGACCAACAGCATACTCCCTTTTGAAATCTAAGAATTCCTTTGTTCCTGGAGTACAAGACATTGTGAAATGATTGTCACAAGACCCATAAATACCTAAATAGGGCCTTCCACAGGAACTATGGCCCCAATAAGAGATTATGGATTTGAACTATGTATTTATTGAATCCTACATTATTTGAAAATCATCATCATCATCATCATGAACTCTTGGATCATATTTAATTTAAATATCTGGAAGGATTTCACAAAAGATAGGTGAATTACTTAAGATAGATAGAAAACAAATCATTATCATTGGTGTAAGCGTGAACGGAGACACAACAATAATATTTTTCTTTAATTTTCAACAACTAACTTGCTAAAAACATGCCTAGGGGTCCCATTAGTATACTCAGAGAATTTCATGGGGATATGTTGTGTGATTCCTGAGTTACACTGTCACATGCAGACAAACATTTAGTGAATTATAGTAGGATTGCATTTTTATAGTAAAATATCAAATCTTAGATAAATAATGGGTCTATTTATTTCTGTAATGTCTCTATAATGACTAATTCCTATAAGTTCTCTAGGGATATTTTATTTTTCAGAATGTAACTATTATAATAGATTTTTAACATAGTGTGGTCATAAATGATATACTGTGATGCCCAAAATACAGTTTTAAATAAAAAAGATAAAACTATTTTTTATATTTAATCAAAGTTTGTATATTCCAAATTGAAAGATATTGAACCATTTAATGGCTTTAAATGCTATTGCGCAATTACAAAAATGCTTACGTAATTAAGATATTTTTTATAAAAGTGAAAACCCAAAATAGTTATACAGTCTCTTGTTGTAACAGCACTATTTAATGACACACACATTCTAAATTTGTTTTTATATTCGCACAAGACTATTGCTGGAAATTAGTTTGCAGCAACAGCACACAAAGATTTCAGTGTATTATTTAACTAAAAACTAAAATTAGTAAACCCCTAAAATAATGCTGCCTAAAGTAACATGGGGCATTAGACCGTGAAAGGGCAATAAATAGTCATTTTTGTCTGTACGTTTTGGTTTCACATTATTAATACATTAATCATTAATACATTTTGTATGAAGTCCATCTGTTATAACGGCAAATTCATTATGATGGCAATCCCTGAGGGTGCTGTAATAACAGAAGTCTACTGTATTACAAGTTTGATACCTTTGATACTAATTGCATTGAATTCATATTTCTGTAATGATAAGCAGTCAGGCACTTATTCTACATATCCTAATTGTCTCGTAAATCAGAAATTTTGCCAAAAAGTAACAATACCAATCACTGTACTTGCTTTTTACAATCATAATAGATACATTTTCAATTAGTTATATCTCTGAACAGGCAATTGACACAATAAGGTACAAGTATGTAGATTTTTCTTATAAGATTTAACACTCTGCTTAATCTCAAAATAGTTATCCCTATTTTAACTAGAATAGTTCTCATGTCTGAAACGAAGACATAAACAATCTGTTAAGTTTATTTTAGAAATATTGTCTACTTTTATTATTTTCCTTGACAAAAATACAACGTAATCAGAATTTCTTTCATTTTGTTTTTATATCTTCAACATAAATTATTTGGTACTCTTTAAAAGAAATTCAGCGTACTTTGCAACTACCATTAAGCAAGTTCCATACTTTGAGATACTAGCCCCACTTGAGGGAGCTGCCATGAAGATCACTAAACCACAGGCAGATGAGGTAAGATGGAAAATAAGACAAGCACTAGAGAAAGCCAAGCCTTCCAAACAAAACATCACAAAA
>VCCN01005704.1:2104209-2118668 GCA_006491835.1 Architeuthis dux | reverse complement strand
CCCCCCACACACACTCCTGGACATGGCTGTGCTGTAAGTAAAAGCAGTTCCAAACTATTAAAATCTATGACAGTTTGTATAGGAGTTATTGATTATCTGTTGTTTTGCTGGTGTCCTATATTGGGACCCATGAATCAGCAGATCTGTCTTTGATGTTAAAGGGTTCAGGCTATCTCTGAAAATTTGTAAAAAATATTAAGTAATTGGTTAATAAATAAAGATTAGTAATTTTTCTGATTTGAGTGATGGTAATCGGTTGTCATTGCCACTAGTCCATTATATTTGTGGTTGGTTGTTATATAGTGTTGTCAGCATTGTTATATTTCTTTAATGCTAAAGTTACTGGCCCGAACCAAGGGAAAATGTTTGGGGAAGAGCAAGGGGTAACCAAACCAAATGCAGCTGGGGGTTTAGGTGCTGTAAGCCCTCCTGGTGGGATCCAGGTGTAAAGCCCTGAAAAATTTCAAATATCCTAACATCTCAGGGCCAAAGATCCTTGCATTTTAGCAGTCAGTAATCAAATTCCTTTGTCAGTCTGTCATGAACTATCCATTTGATACTAAGAATCGGCTTAGTAGAGATCAGGTTGTACAGTATACACCTTATTACAGCCCCCTTGGGGATTTAAGGGTGTTGTTATATTGAATTTGACGTTATAATGGGTGGATTTTATACAAAGTGTATTAATAGTGGAAAACCAAAAAGTAGACAAAAATTACTTTTTATTACCCTTTCACAATCTGTTACATTAGGTGGCATTATTTAAAGGGTTTACTAATTTTAATTTTTAAAATAATGCAGTATATACGGTGTATACCTACTTCTCAATTTCCATTTATCTTTTGTCTTTTTTTTTTTGTTTCAAAATGGGCCTCAAAATTGGTCATATTTTTTAAAAATTACCCACGGGGACTTAGTGCCACAGAACCACCAGCTGCACGGGTTTACTTCACTTATCCCTAAAGGACCCCTCTGATCCCCGATCCTAGATACAGCCTACCGTATACCTAGTTCCCAAAATCTATTTCCATCACAGATGATGTCATTTAATATATATGTCTTATGTAGATACAATCTGACTTTTATGGTATATGTCACCTTTCCAAGTCAATCTTCAATGTTGCTTACTAACCATTTCTGTTTTTGTTTGGTATAAAATCTCTTTTATATACCTTCTGTCCTTTTTTTTTTTAAAAACTCAACTTTTGTCCCTTGAAAACCAGACCGTGGTTCTGTTTATTTGGACACATTGTATAAAAAGTCGTCTGAATTGCCCTCCCACACAAATATCATTTCCAGCCAAAGTATTTGGATTTGCTAAAAAATCAATCTAGCAACAAGTCAACCAGATCGGATGATAGGTGATATTTTTCACTGGATTCTGACTCTATATATTTCACCAGTCATGCTGGTCTCTTCAGGAGTTTTGAAATAATGTGATTTTGTTTTGAGCTAATGTATTTTTGAAACAAACGCATTGATTTCTTGTGATGAATGTTGTCAAAGGAAATGATTCTTATTTAAAGAATAAACAGTGTTATTGTGGATTACTCAATCTTATTCAAGCCCTTGTGCTCCAAATCGAATGCTTTGATCCATTTCGATTTTCTGACAGGTTTTGTGGCCTCAATGTTGGGACAAACACGTTCTATTATCTGGACATTAACCTCAGACATGATGCTGTTTTTCTGAGCGAAATGCTTTTCTGTTGCTTCTGTGTTTCCACTAATTTAGCCAAGGATTTGGTATTGTTCTGTCAGAGAATAGGAAAAGTTGTAATATTTCCTCTTCACTTCCTTCTCTTTTTGTATTGCTTTCTGCTTGTTCATTCAATTGAATATGGCAAAATTGTGATAGGTTCTATGACAGTGATTCCCAAAATGTGTGCCGCGGCACCCTGGGTCGACTTGATTAGCTTCTGTGGCACAGTAGGATATTGGAAAATGGTATTGGTGTTCGATCTATAGACAAGGTTTACATTCTGGATTGTTCTAGAACTGCGTTGAACATTCTCAGTGCATAGTTGCATATAAATAATTGCAGATTTCTCTGCAGCCTCATCGAAGATTGAATTTAATAAATGCTGGTGTGATCAAGCTATTAAGTCAAATTAAGTGCTTAAATAAAAATAAGTTTAATTTAATACGAGTAAGTTAATTTAAATTAAGAGGTTTATTTCCTGGTTTAATGCCCTGAAAAATTCTTTTGCGCTAAGGGTGCCGTGATTTGAAAAGGTTTGGAAACCACTGTCCTATGACATACATACAATGAAATTCAGCAAATACTGCAGACGTGAATTATGTTCAATTATCTGAAACAAAGGTCGGTTCTTTTTATCCCTGCCACTTCTTAATGTTACTAGTTCTCAAACATAAACAAACCCCCTGCCACATGTTTCATTAAGGTTTGAGAACTAGAAGTATTAAGAAGTGGCAGGGATAGTTTGCATCAAAATATTTCATTAACATGTGGCAGGGATAAAAAGTACTGTTGTGAAACAAATGTTTTTGGTAGGCTGAGTCTAGCAAATAATTGATGTTAAAAAAATGTAGTATTGTAAGAAGTCGGTTTTTGACACATGAAAATTTCTGGTCATCTTGAATCAGGATCCGCCACAACTAAATAATAATCTTCTCTATAGGTCATGCATCGTCTGTATGAATTCTTGACCATGGAGTATCTGTCTTTGGTCAAGGGGCTTGAGGAGAGCCCTTAGATGCTTAAGCACATTTGTGGTAACATGCTACAATCTCAAAAATGGCCAATACACATATCTTCTAATTAAGGATTTCATTTGTCATCTAACAACGGTGGACTATAAAACAATAGCAGGTCTGGTTAGTCACTGAAAACTGTCACATGATCAACATCTTTTCGCAGCATATGAATGTCGGGGATGGAAAATTGGAAAAAGGAGTGATCAATGAATAAGCTGTTGGATCGCTAAAAAGTCTGAATTTAAAATACAAAACAAACATGAATGCTGCCAGACACAAACCAAGGGACCAATTTAACATAAACTTACATTGTAAATTGAACCCCACACTAAAAACTTATTTTGGGGAGGAATTTTCAAAAAACAAAAGTGTTTTTTTTTGTTTTTTTTATATAGACATAATAAGGAGTAAATGTTGAAATCTTCAACCTTCTAGCGCCATTGGTGCAGTCTGTACACATGATAGATACTTAACCAGCCTGCCATCCAGACAGCCAGAATCAATTAAAAACTAAAGAAACCCATGTTGACAGTTTCTAACAATTGCAGTCAATTTGTCAAGACTTTAAAAAAAATATCTGAATATGAACAATGAAGAAATAAGTGAAAAAGATAATAATTCATTTTTTAAATCTGTAACATATTAGTTTGTATATTTTATTTTTGTGGTGGTATGTTGAGGAGGCGGGTAGGAAACTATGGCCACCGATACGATTTAGTAGGATCTGAACAAAACAGTCATTTGAGAAAGATTTATAGTAGGGGTGGGGTAGGCACATGGGAAGTATAAACGTACAGTATTAACAGGAGAAAAATGAAACTGAAGAGTCTTTTGGTGGTACAAAATTTTAAAGTCGCTGAAATTAGCCGATAGAATTAAACTTGGTTAAACTACTTGTGTTTATAAACACTTAATTTAACCAAGTTCTCCCTCTTGCATCGACATTTGACAAATCTGTAGTTGTCCTCTCTCCAACTATTAAGGAGGCGAGAGTAGAGATGGACTCTCAAGAATTAAATGGGGGGGGGGGTTCCAAAATTAATAAGCTGTGTGTGTGTGTGGGGGGGGGGCAATGAGTCAGTTGCAATATAGTCAATAAGTAGGCAGCTTTTCTGAAAAACCACTGCTAAATATCATCAATGATGCAGAAAATATGGCATGATTTCCCACGACTAATATAAGTATTTTATTTTCTTTAGCACCTTTTAACATCTGGTTAAACATTTCCAACAAAAAAAGTGATTTAAAAAAAAAAAAGAATTCGCCTTATTTTATGTGGGTTTGGATAATAGCTGTATTGATTCAATGGATGCAGTAAGTGCCTCATAGACGGTTTAAGTGCATGTCTTGTGGCGACAGTGTTATGATGATTTGAATTTGAATATAAAATGATTGGCTTGCAGAGAGGATATAGAAAGATTCACTAAACTATTTCCTTTTTTTTCATTTCTAACGTTGATTTATGCTGTATCATAATAAGAGACATGAAATTTTCTTTCTATTAACTAATGTTCTCCTATTGAGGTCAACTGTTGACCATTGAGGCTGCAAAGTCTGGTATAAATTGTATTGATTCTCTCCATTGAAACACTAGACATTCTATAGGAAAAATAAAACGTAATGTGTCATGGCCAAAAAAATGTCTTGTGTACAAATAGAGAGACAAGAACATTTTTATGAATTCAAAGTTGGATATATCAGCATTATTACTTTACTACCAGAAGAGTATATTATATGTGTGTGTATGCAGAGACATAGACTCTATGGCTTTATATTAAGGTTGGTGCTTTGAACAATACTCTTCCTACATCTCTTTTTGACATCTTAATAATCTATAAATCTTGCTACCTATCTGATATCAAGAGACTTACAAAATATTGATACCCTAGGGTTATTCATATTTCACTAAGGCAGTGGTTCTCAAACTGTGTGCCATGGCTATCTGCAAGTGTGCCACGTAAAGTTTTCTAAATACGCAAACATTTATTTTGAGCCTTGAACGTGTCCTGTATGGATATTATGTCTGTCCCTGCCGCAGAGTTGCCAAGTTCCTTACCCTATTTATGGCCTAATATATTCCAATGTATATTCATATTTTTATGGAGTAGAGTAAGTAGTTGGTGTGTCACATATTTCTTAGTGTGCCGTCATACAATAAAGTTAGAGAACAACGGCACTAAGGTCAGTATCGACACAATGACTATTGGTGACATTTTACAAGTATAATCTAACAGTAAGAAACACTTTGGAGTTAGAGGTATGCTCTAACATCTGACAATAGCTACCTCTCATTTAGAGATAACTCAAAATTCCTACCCAGACAAATGCATGCATCCACACAGGACTACACACTGTTAGAGAAAATTTGGCTTCATGTCTGCTTGAAGTCAGAGATAAACAAAATTGCCTACCATCTTTTCATGCAGTAAAAATTTCATTGCCTATATCTCTTGTGGATATTTCATTTCCAGTACCTGATTAACTATGTAGCAAAAGTAGCATATGCCACAGGCTCTGCAATTTCAAAGGCCCCGCCCTAAATGCTTGCAAGCTATCAATTCTGATTCAGGAATTCTGCACCTGTTCTATTACTATGTAACTGTACTGTCTTCAACTTTTATGAACGACTGGGTGTTTAAGGTTAACAATTTTAATTGGGGTTATTATTTTAACACAGTAATTAATGGTAGTGTGGTATCTATGTGATACATATATGATGTGTAAATATGAAAGTATTTGAAACTAAAGTCATAGCCACTGCATAAAAATCAAAACAAAAACAAAGTAATACTATTACTGAAATATCAGACATATTTGTTGTATTATGAGGCAAATGAAAAGAATTACTTTACTATGTAAGTAAAACATTTTTCTGTTCTAATATTTGTGTATTCTTTTAAATTTAGGGCCCCTTTATAACATATGCTACAGGCTCTGCACTAGCTTAATCCTGCCCTGTTCATATCTTATTGGTTTGGTCAAAAAGTTCATTTGTTTTATTAATTAATATTAAAGAAAATTATTATATTTTTGACATTAACTTTACCGAAAAACATATTTACTATTTTATTTCACTATTCTCTGCGACCTCGACTTCATAGTTATATTCTCCCTGAACTGTTAATCATTCTCAGCAAAGACCTTTCTAGATGCTTTTTGAATTGCAGTCTTCCAGGGAATTTGAATTTTTTTTCATTAACCCGTTCAGCACCAAAGGATGCTAATTAACGTTTTGCGCTACTTCACCTTCAAGTGCAAAACAACATTAATTAACGTCTCCCTTTTTGACATTCTTGCTTTGTCCTCCAAACACTGCTGTGACTAATCCTGCTTTCCTGTGATGCTATTTAGTCTCTGGGGAATTTGTTTGTTCTATTCTTGGCTTACACAAGCTTGTGCTAATTTCTACATGTTGGGGCTGAAGGTGTTAAGAGAATTCTGTAATGACTGGAATAAATGGTAATCCGAAGCCACAGTATCTGTTGAATATGGCGGACAAGTGAAAACTTCCCAGCCAAGTTCTAACAATTTTTGCCTGATCACCAAAGAAACAAGGGGTCTAACATTATCCAGATGGAATATTGCAGTCTGTCTCTTACCGTATATCTTTGAATATAAGTCGACCGTAAGTATAAGACAATGTCAAATTATGGTAGAAAATCCAAGTAAATCTGACGATTCGAATAGAAGTCGACCCCAAAACCGTAATCAAAGCATTTGATTATTTTGTCTTTTTATTGAACACTGACTAAATATACATAAATGATAATTTATGTAATCTTTATTCATTCAAAAAGTAGCAAAGAAAAATGACAAACCAATATAGAAGCAGTTCACTCAGATCCATAGAAGTCTTCTTCATCAGATTCGGCAAACTGCCAAGCCTGTTCTTTTGTCATGACATCGTCATCAGGGTTATCTTATTGTGAGTCCTCTGTTTCTGACACTTGGTCAGTAGGTCCCTGCCACAATATGTCATCTTCTGTTCCATCCATAGCATTCCTGATTCCATATTTCTTAAAGCTGTGCTGGACCATTATTATCGCTCACTTGGACACTCGTCCACTACAAAGTTTTGCCCTTACCTTATGACTGACTTGACTATAAGTCGAGGTGTTAATTTTAGGTTACTTTTTAGGTAAAAAATCCTAGACTCATATTAAAAAATGTACAGTAACTAATTCTGGATACTTTTCATCAATTGCTGCTTTCTATTGGTCTAATTGGGAGCAGTGCTTGTTTGGATGAATTGTCTGCTTAAGGAGCTCATAGGAGAGGACTTCTTTCCAATGCCATCATATACACAACATCACCTTCTTTGATTGGAGACTGGTCATTGTTAATGTTTGTTGTGGTTTATTTTTCTTCTTCCATGATCTCTTGCGTTCTATGTTGTTGTAAAGTATCCACCTGTCACAATTTGTTTCAAAAACAGAAAATCTTCATTATGTTTTAGTAATGAATCGCACATAGAAATAAGATCCAGTAGATGTTTTCCACTTGAATGGATGCTATACATTAAAGCGACGAACATAACCAAGCTGATGCAAATTATTTTCAATGCTTGATTTGGATATTTTGAGTAGGATCTCCCATGTTGTATAACATTGATTATTCTCACTAATGTCTTGATTACATGACCTGACCACAGTGCATCGTTCAGTGAGAAATCTCCAACATGAAACTTCTATAACCACTTTTGACTCTTTGATCATTCACAGGACGTCAATTTTGACAAAATATTTTAAAAATGCACACTGATATGACAGCTATCACAATGCAATCAAAAGCAATCTTTTTGAATGAAGTTAGTTTTAAACACTCCTAATGACGAACATGAAATGAATTTGCTTGGTAAATCTCTCTTCTTAGTTAATGTATTTGATGAGAACTTTTGCTATAAGAATAAAAATAACCTTACTTTTTCATCTCTATAAACAGAAATGTGAATTTGTTCATAGACAACGATCAACTTAAGATGTAACCAATATTTCACAACCAAGGACATTTTTGCTTCACTTTTTGTGATTAAACACCAAGTTTTTGATAAAAATTTAAAAAAATGTTCTTCAAAACCTTTTGCAAATATTTTCAAGATTAATAGATTGTGAAGGTATGATGATAATCTTTGTTGATTTTTTAAAAAATACATGAATCTATGATTCTTTCAGTATAAAATCCTCAATTTATGCAAAAGATTCCTTATCCATATTGCGAAGATCAGATAACCATTTTAACATCAAGATTTTTGCAAATGTTTCTCTTCTCTTTGAGTTGATTCTGTATTCTCTTTTTGTACTTATTGCTATCCTACTATCATTCACTAAATGTGAAATGTAACAGTGTAACTCAGGAACTACACAACATATCCCCATGAAATTTTCTGTGTGTACTATTGGGACCCCCAGGCATGTTTTATAGTGTATTAATTTTTGAAAATTTCAAAAAAATAGTATTGTAGCATCTGCTAACAACGATAATACTGATCTGATTTCCATCTATCTATCTAATATATTTCACCTATCTTTTGTGGAATCCCTTCAGCTATTTAAATTAAATATGATCTAAGAGTTCATGTTGGTAATGATTTTCAAACAAGGTAGGATTCAATAAATACATAGTTCAAATCCATGGTCTTTCATTGGGGTTCTGCAGGAACTAACAGAAAACCTCGGTTGTAGGGCGGCTTTTCAGCTAGTAACTTTTGAAATAACTCTGAAGAAATAAAGTTTTTAGAAGTTGTAATAGGAAGTATTTAACTTCCTTTTTACAAATGTGGTCTGCTCAGAAGGTCCACAGATTAAGGCTACCAAAATATTTCATTATCTTTTTCTTTAAATTTCCCCTTCTCATACAATGCAACACTTTTCTGGATTAGGAATTTTAATATCAAATAGCTCCTTTTTTTTGTTAACAATCTTGTGAGCTTTTGTTTATAATTTTCCTACTAATTTTTGGTGTAAGGTTACTTACATGGGCAGCTGATGCTACTTTTCCAGAAGTGGGGGATGGGAAGACAATATATCTGGATCTTGGCTGTCACTGTTCATAGTGACCCCTTGATCACTTGCTTCTTTAAGGTTCCAACTTCAAACCCCTCTTGCCCTCGATGATAAGGCCTGAACCAGGGGCTGGGGGTCAAATGCCCTGTTTGCCCACCACCCCCTCTCTCCATTGAATGCCAGGTTTACTTAGAAAGTCAATTATATTAACACTCTACCAACCCTCATCACCACCAATGAGTGTTTCTATCTAAATTGATTTCCCCTTGAATTCCTGAGGATTCCAAAGTTTTGTCTAGTCAGCAAATTAACTTGATTGAGAAACTTTCACTTCTTTAATCAAATTATTTTTCTGTACTGGAATCTGTTTTTCAGGTCTCTTCACTATTAGGAACCGTCAACCAAAATTGTCAACATAGGTTTCTTCAGTTTTTAAGTTGGTCTGGTTCGTTGGCTATGTATGTATCATGCATTCAACATTTTCTCTTTATTATGTCTAGAAAAAACTTCTTTTTTTGTTGTTGAAAATCCCCTCCCCCCAAATAGGTTTTTAGTGGAGGGTTCAATTTGTAATGCAAGTTTATGCTACATTGGTCCCTTAGTGTGTCTCCAGCAGCATTCATGCTTGTTTTTTTTGAAAATTCAGACTTTTTAGTGTCCCAAAAAAAGGTTAGAGAAGTGACTTATTCATTAATCACCCTTTTTTCCAATTTTTTCATTGATCACCCTAAACACGGCATGCTGCCAAAAGATGTTAGTCATATGATGGTTTCTATTGAATTACTAACCAGACCTGTTTACTTAGTTGTTGGTTCATAAAATAAACTTATTCTCAACCTTTTTTTTCTCTAAGGAAATTGTTAATTAAATTTCTTTCCTATCGCTTTTTCAATGGTTTTTCTGTTTGGAGAAATTTCCTCCAAATTCACCATGTTTTAATCAATTTAAAAAATCTAACAGGGTATAAAAAAACCCATTGTAATGAAGAAATAGGAGAAAGACATCTGTATTTGCATTTTATTTTACCAATGATCATTTTTCACGTCACGTGAATCAAAGTGTGGTAATCTTAAGTTCAGTTCAAGATAGCTTTTAACCCAATTTTAAAATTAAATTATCTCCAAAAACAGTAAACTAAGCAGGTCTGGGTAGTCACTCATAGAAACCTTCACATGAGCAACATCTTCTGGCCACAAGCACTGTTGGGGGTGATCAAATAAAAAATTAGAAAATGAATGAATTACTTCTCTAAAAAGTCTGAATTTAAAAAAAAAACAACTTGAATGTTGCTGGACAAAAACTAAGGGACCAATTTAATATAAACTCATATTGCAAATTGAACCCTCCACTAAAAACCTATTTTAGGGCGAATTTAAAAAACAAAATTTTTTTTTTCTAGACATAATAAGGAGTAAATGTTGAAAATTTCAGCCCACTATCTCCATTGGTGTGGCCTGTACACATACATACATACATACATAGCCAGCCGAACAAACTTAAAAACTGAAGAAACCTATGTTGATAGTTTTGCTTGACGGTTTCTAATTATCTCCAAATAAAAAAGTAAACTAAATTCTAATAAAACTTTTCAGTAAATCAATAAAATTTTGGAACAGCTTGATCAGGTGTCTAAAAAACCAAACCTAAATAACATTAGTAAATTGTTGTATTTCTTTTCTAGAAAAAAAAAATGATTATTTTTAAAATTTATTTTTTTCATGCTACTGATGTAGGGGGGAAATCATACCTTTTATTTTTGATAGAATTTATCTGTCAATTTTCTATAATACAGGAAAACCCTGCTTTATGCAATTAACTCGTCCCAAGACAAATTTGCGTCAAGTGATTAATTGAATCAATGGGAATAATTACAATAAATTCCTGTCATTTCAGATCGAGGTAACTGAATAATTATACGTGTAAAACAGGAAATGGTCGTAGTTTTCCAAATTGTGGTAACTAAATTTGGCATGATTGAAGTAGTTTATAGTGGGATTTTCCTGTATTTAAAAATATCTCAGAATTGATAACCTTGTATGCAATTAAATATTTTAGTTTTCCATCAGATTTTGAGATGTGTTGTTAATATTTGATAATTTAAAAAAAATTTTTTACATAATATTTCTGTTGGTTTTGCATGAAATTAACTGTTTCCTCAAATATCATAACTGGTTTTTCATAAAGATAACTGCTTGTTATACATAGCATCAGGATCTGCTAGTAGACTAATGAACCTGGAAAATAAAAATAATATTGTAACTGTTACCCCTTCCTTACATCAGATGCACAATAAAATAATACAAAAGGTCTATAGGTTGTGCAACATCAATCTTCTGAAGCAATAAAGTTAGCTCTCTATCTGAAAAAAAAAGTTATGACTAAAAACTGCAAGTACAACATTCCATGCAATTGTAACAAGATATGAAGATAAAACTAGCTGCTCCCTCAAGATAAAATTGGAAGAGGATGGGAAGGCTGTAATACATGGAGAAGTTAAAAAATCAGGCTAAGCACGTCGTAGAGAAAAATCATTGTCTCCTATGGAATGAATTTGCTATGATTGACAAAGAACCCCAGTGGAAGATAATGAAACTAAAGGAATTGGCATATAAGATATTGTGAAAAATCCCATTGATAAGCCAAGTATGGAAATTAATACCAAAAGAACCATTGTTTAAAAAAATAGTCCTTGGATCTTAGTTTTAAAAAAAGCAGCAAGGGGCATAATCCTAGAACTTAAACAGCACCTCATAAAATTTTACATGAAACGCTGTGAAGAAAGAAACAATCTACTTGTATAATGAACAGTGTGATTTTCTTGGTTTTCTCTCCGTAACCATGGACTATTCCACTTGAAAGTCACAATTTTGCTGATAAAATATCTCTTACCCAACATTTGAAACAATGGACTCTTCAAATAAAACTATTTTTTTTTAGTTTCTTTTCTAAAAAAGAAATCCTCTAATAGAACTCAAATACTGGCAGTCGCTGCTTTTCAAAAGTTTGCTTTACGCCACTTTTTGGCTTTTTTGAAAAAAGTCGAAAAGCGGAAATAGCGTTCAGCTATTATTTTGCAGCGAGCCATTATAGAGGCAGCGTAAACCCTCTTCCTCAATTTCCTGTGCCTCCTACCACCACAACCTCCGATGACTCAGTCTGACATACCATTCACACCATTTTTTGGATCTAGTAATGCTCAAAAGATTTTCCCATATAAATAAATGGTAGTTGTTTCTTTGCTTTACGCCATTTTGGCTTCCAAAAGGCTTTTATTGTAACGCTCTTCTTTCAGATGGTGGAGAAACAGATGCGTGAATTTTTTCATGGGGATTATTTAGTAAAGCAATAAGAAAGAGAATTGTTCAAACAAATCATTTAAATCATTATTAATTTTTTGCTACTATTTACTTCCATCTCAATTTTTGTTGCTTGTTATCACAACTAAACTTAATAATAATGATTTACAATACTTCATCTAATAAAATAAATTGGATTACTGATACTGAATTACCAGTTAATAACAAACATGTCGCAGAAGAGATTGCGATAGGAAATGAGTTTAAAGGTTTGATTTGAGTTCCAGTAGCTCAGTGGTAAGAGCGGTCGGTTGTTAATTGTGCCACTCTCTGGCATAGAAGGTTGTGAGTTCAATTCTCACTGGGAACTTATTCTTTATTCCGATCCATGCTAATTTATTTACTCACTGCCGAAGGGAAACTGGCCAGAGTTTAGTTGCGATAAAAAGCAACAAAAATTGAGAAGGTAAATAGTAGCCAAAAATTAATATTAATAAATTAATGATTTTCAATACTTCATATAATAAAATAAATAAATTAAAGATTTTCACTGTTTTCATATTTAGATGATCTGTGAAAATGCGCATAAAATGTAGCTCTACTTTTTCCATAATAAATACCATCTCTGTAAAATCTGACTATTTTTGAGTTGTTAACCAATTA
The DNA here is from genome assembly GCA_006491835.1 of Architeuthis dux. NCBI lineage: Eukaryota > Metazoa > Mollusca > Cephalopoda > Oegopsida > Architeuthidae > Architeuthis > Architeuthis dux. Next base: position 2,105,990 of record VCCN01005704.1, on the reverse strand, counting down.
TTCATCTCTGTTTAATGGGTGTTTATTCGCCTCCTAATGAGGGAGGAATGTGACACAAGGTCGAGTTTACCATGAAGCCCACACCTTTGTGTGGGCAAGAACAAAAATGTATAGTATGAATGGAAGAGAAAGAAATATCTGGCCTTTGGCAATCTTGCTTAGAAAAGGTTGGTAATGCTTGTTTGTACTATATTCTTTTATGAGATTTATTGGGGAATATCTATTTCTAAAACCAAATGATAATGTAATTTGATCTCTCTCTCCATCTCTCTCTCCATCTCTCTCTCTCTCTCCCCATATCTAAATGTCTTTATAATTATCATATATATATATATGTACATTATAAGTTTATAGCCAAATGGTGAAAAAATCCTTTTTTCAACATAATCTCCTTCCTTGTCAATGTACTTAATCCAGTTGTGAATGTTAATCACATAGATCGAACATTATACAGTGAAAGTTTCAGCTAAAAACTGTCAAGCTATGAACTAATTGATCCAGCCACGCATATGCCTGTGTCTATTTTTTCTTTTTATTTCTCTTTACAAACTTTCATTTCTAATTCCGGCTAAGTTCTGTCGGCTTTGAGTAAATTAATTTAGTTTGATTAGGCTTATTTGCGGTAATTGCAAATCCCTTTGATGTTTAAAGAAGAATGTTTTGCTTCTGTTTAAAATGGGCTTTGTTTAAACTTGCGTAAGATATTGTGAAAAATCATTATTGCATTTTCATTTCAGCCTGAAATGAATGAATCTAGCAATATGTCTTGCTCTACCGCTTTGTCCCACCCCATCTGACCGCACTCGCCATAGTTTGACATCAGAACAATAATAGATTTGGTGTCTACTTGTTTCTTGCATTGTTTGTTGGATAAACAACCAATAATCATAACCGGTCTGGTTAGTCACTCAATAGAAACTGTCACATGACCAACATCTTTTGGCAGTATGTTGTGTTGGGGGTGATCAATTAAAAAATTGTAAAAAGTGGTGATCAATAAATAAGTCACTTCTCTCACCTTTTGTTGGGCTGTGATCACTAAAAAAAGTCTGAATTTAAAAAAAAAACAAGCATGAACACTGCCGGACATAAGCTAAGGGACCAATTTAGCTCTCCTGCTAAAAATCTATTTTGGGAGAATAAAAAAAAAAAATGTTTTTTCTAGACATAAATGTTTAAATTTTCAGCCCTCTAGCTCCATTGGTACAGCCTGTATGTGTGATACATAGATATATACATAGCCAGCCAGACCAACTTAAAAACTGAAGAAAGCTATGTTGACAGTTTTGGTTGACAGTTTCTAAATAAGAAAATCTGTTTTGAATAGATTGCGAGAACGATTAATGAGAAATCAGTTTTCTTTCTCCTCCTTTCATATCATCTTATTTACATCTCAAACTTGTTATCAGAAGAATCCAACCTTTTTGGAAATTTAGGTTACATTCTATTGTGATAATATCTTGATATTTTTTTCTCACATCACCTACATAGAAACAATCGCTACTTATTTGAAAATACATCTTCAATATTTTTAGGTTTTGTGAACGTTTTTTTATTTGTAAAGGATTCTTTCAAATAAGTATAATCACTGTTGATTCTGTCTGTTCTTTTTCATTTTTTTCTTTTCTTTTCTGAAGTATAAACCTTTTCTCTCAATGAAAATAAAACATTTTGAGCCGTGTCTTTTTGACTATGGAGAAAAGAATTATAATTAAATTTCTATAGTAATTTAGTCTTTGTAATGAGATTTAAGCTTTGTTTTTTTTTTTTTTTTTTTTTTT
>VCCN01005704.1:2062979-2099209 GCA_006491835.1 Architeuthis dux | reverse complement strand
TATGCTGCCAAATGACGTTGGTATTGAGTGACTAACCAGACCTGTCTTACTTATCTTCAATATTTTTACAGATATTTCATCTTGATGTAACCTTGTAAATTAGATAAAATCAAGCATCCCCTAATTTTGGAAAGATTTCAGTTGTTTCTTGGCACTGAAATGGATCAGAATTTCAGAAGGAATTAACTGATAAGTTTATTTACTTCTGCCAACAAAGGGTTTCAATGAAATTGTAATAACGTAATTCACTGTACAGGTACACTCTTCAACGTGGCTTCTGCTAGCGAGCCAAGAATCAACTCCTGAACCATCACTGTCTGTCCTTTGATACCCAGAAGATCGCCACATCTGGGTTGCTAGCGCTCAACATACGGGTCACCAACATTCCACCTCGTCTATATATGTTGATGACCCGTTCACTTGACTTCTGCTTCCCGGACACTCCAACAGACAAATCGCTGGCCAGTTCATTTCCATCTTTTTGCCACATAAATTTAAAGGTGGGCAATGGACTACAGAAGAACTGATTAAATTTGGTGGTGGATCCAGGAATTTGTTTTCGATTGATAAATATTTTTATTATTCTGCTTTTTGATATTTTTTAGTTAGTGTATGGCATTGGTGCTCACTGAATGCCATCTAGGTTAGTTAAGATTCTACAGACTATACAAGAAAGTAAACCGGCTTTCAAACTAAACAAGAAGAATGTCTTATTCCAATTTAGTTATTTTGTGTTAATAACCGTCAACCAAAATTGCCAACATAGGTTTCTTCAGTTTTCAAATTGGTCTGGCTGACTACATATGTGTCACATGTATAGGCTGCACCAATGGAGCTAGAGGGCTGAAAATTTAAACATTTACTTATGTTGAGAAAAACGCTTTTAAAAAATTTTTTTTTTAGTTTTTTGAAAATTCCTCCCAAAATAAGTTTTTAGTGGGGGTTCAATTGACACTGTAAGTTTATGCTAAATTTATCCCTTAGTTTGAATCCGGCAGCAAGTTTGTTTTGTTTTTTGAAAATTCGGACTTTTTAGTGATTCAACAAAAGGCAAAAGAAGTAACTTATTCATTGATCACCCCTTTTTCCAGTTTTTTTAATTAATCACCACCAACACAGCATGCTGCCGAAAGATTTTTTTGAAAATGTACCACTAAATAGGTTTTTAGTGGTGGTTCAATTTGCAATGTATGTTTATGCTAAATTGGTCCCTAGTTTTTTATCACTGCCCAGCAAAAGGCGAGAGAAGTAATTTATTTATTAATCCCCCCCTTTTCCAATTTTTTAATAGATCATCCCCACCATGATATGAAGGATATTGGTCACATGATGGTTTCTATTGAGTGAATAATTTTTATAATTTGTTGTTTATTATATACATAATACCAAAGTTGCAGTAATCATTTTCAGTCAGAATAAAAGTAGCAGTGGAGTTTGACCCTGCAACAGCGAGGCTTTTTTTTTTTAGTTTGGTTTGTGATTTGTTTTGTTTTTCATTCATTGTTACTACAATGTTCTTGTTTCTCCAGTTGCCTCCCACGCACACTAATCAATGTTATTGATTCTGTTATGATTGATTTCTTTTGTTTCATTGATTGCACTAACTGAATAGTTGGACAAAATGAAACAAAAGTATCTTGTGTACCAGTGACGGTCATAAAACAGAGACGGATGAAGGAAACTAGCTGCCAAGTCATCTGTGACAATTCCATGGTTGGCCAGACTAAGAGATTAAAGAACTATCATTGATTTGTAAAAATTTGGAATTTTTTCATAAAGAGGTTATTTCATGCATGTTAACTCTTTATGGGGTAAGTGACTATATATGATCACCTGAGGACCTGTCAGCCACATGCAAATATTGTAGCCACAAAGACAATATAATCTGCACCAATGTGGTCTGCAAGCTTTGCAAAGTACACTTGAAACAAAGATAGAAACTGTTTTTAGGCATACCACACCCATTATAATAGCCTGTTTTTGGCCCACACAATAAAACTTTAAAATTAACCCGGTGTTTTTTTGTCAATATAAACTTTTTGTATCTATTCATTATATTGAATGTTATTCTTTAATTCTATGTTTTATTTAACTTTCTACTTTAATTTTTTTATATTTTCCATTTTTGGTCACTTTTCGACCGAGGCACCATATATGATCACTTCATCAGAGGGGGTTTTGCCTTCATAAACAAAAAAATTTCAGAAAACTTGCAACTGAAAATATCTTGTAATTAGGTCTAGTTTAATATATAAAACGGTTGTTTTGATATCTAAAATATTTTTAGGGGTGCCCTGTAAAGGAGCAATAAATTTCTTGGTAATCCTTGGTCTTACGACTGTAAAATATACAAAGGCTCAAAAAAATATAACCATACAACGTTTGATCAGATATTAATGTAATAATGAAATTAAAAGCCATTAATTTGTTCTTTATCAGAATATTGTGCACCCTTCGTTTAGACAACGGAAACAGTACAAACGACATGCCAAACTATCGTTGTAATTTCTTCTTGAGGAACATCCAGAGATTTTCGTCATGGTTGTCTGAAAAATAAAAATTAATGGCTTTTAACTTCATTATTGTGTTAATATCTGATGTTGTATATAATTATACTTTTTGGAGCTGTTGGTATAAAAATATCCACCCGTGGAGTTTGAGCAGTTTTTCTACAGTCTCTTACTTTAAGATTTAATAGTTCACTACTTGAAAGCTGTCAATAGTGTAAATAAATGATTATGTCTATTCAATTATTTATTTAATTTATAAAAAAAGTGACCTGAACTCATTTAAGTGGAAGAGTCCATTGTTTCAAATGGTGGTAGGAGATATTTTTATCAGAAAAATTCTTACCTTTAAGTGGAAAAGTCCATGGTGATCTTTTGAATTAATGGTATGTATGGTACAGGGTTAATACTCATAAAAGTTTTTACCTTTCTGAGTAAAACTCTTAGTAGTCTCATATGAATGAGACATTAGTTTCTCAGCTTAAAAATTCTATTCAAGAGTTTGGTGAAACCATCCCTCAATTGTATTTCTTATTTAGCTTGTTCAGGTGATATATTGCCAAAGACATGCAATATCCTTATTCATGGATTTCTGTAATATTTTTGAACAGGAACAAAGAAAAGACTCAAAATAAGATTAGTATTTGGTCTACAGCACACGTGTGCAATATATTCGAGATATTGGACATTCATAAAGTCTCTGAGTGGTGGAGGCCTATCATAGGTTGTAGAAATATACAGAATTCTGTTGTTGTGGTTGAGTTCTTGCTTTATTTGGATGTAGAATGGAGAGAATGAAAGGTTGAATAAGAGATAAAGTTTTTATTATTTCAATTCATCTGGGTTGAATGAAGTACAAGCTTTTCTGATCTCAAATCATAGGGACAAGGTTTTCACTTTTCAAATTGTCTGATCACTTCTGAGACTGAGGTTGTAGCACTGGTCTACAAAAGACGGACAAATGAATATCCCGTGATCAAGGATGTTTCAAATACACACCTTCTGTCCACAGTAGTGGCTTATTGGTTGCCCTATATAGAGGTCCCATGGCTAAAGCTACATAATCCTGACATGTACTTAATTCATGTACATTGATCTCATTCAATCATCTCATGTTATTAAATATGAGTGATGTGTCCCTTGATACCACTGTGACATTCTTAGATCAAGTTGCACTGCAGAATATATTACTCACAGTATCTAAGAGAGCCTAAATGTTTTGGATTAGAACAGAAAATTGACCCATTAACTGCAACAGGTGGTGAAGAGTAATAGTTGTCCATTTCAAGATAAAAGCCCTTGTCCATTTCAAGATAAAAGCCCGTGTCCATTTCAAGATAAAAGCCCTTGTCCATTTCAAGATAGTCCATTGCAAGATAGAATTGTGTTGCCATCAATCACAAAAAAATGGAAATTTTATTGTGTTAGCCATAGAATTGCAATAACTGAAATTTCTGTCATTCAAATCTAGGTAACTTTTTTTTTTTTTTTTTTTTTTTTTTTTTTTTTTTTTTTTTTTTTTTTTTTGCACCTGTCCCCAAACCACTATTAATACAGTACCTGTCATAAATATTTGAACAAACAGCCATTTTGCTTCTAATCGCTTGGTTTTGAGAGTTAAAAACAATAAGAACCAAATGTTGATTGCAAAAAATTGGTTCTTGCGTAATGATCCGTTTTTTAACTCTCAAAACCAAGCAATTAGAAGCAAAATGACTGATTATTCAAATACTTATGACAGGTACTGTATCTGTATTTGGTCACTTATTCCTTATCACTATATAAGAGATAATCCCTGAATTTGTTATCTATCTTTAGGTCAAATGATAGTGATAAAAACATTTGTGTATTTTGCTATTAAAAGACTATTTGTTTAGTTGATTTGAAGATTTATGTCAAATAGTTATTCTATTGCTAAGTTATTTTTTGATAACAATATTCAGTTTCTGTCGACAAAGAAAAAAGTTGAAGACTTTTACTATACCACTATTGCAAATTTCTCAAAAATTATATTTGTTGCTTCTCAAACTGTGTGTCATGGCACAATAGTTTGCCGCAACTATCACCCAAGTGTACCACTTAAATTTTTCCAAATATGCAAACCTGTATTTTGAGTTTTATCATTAGATTTTGTGAGATCTCAATCTAGGAAAAAGGGCTGATGAGGACCTCAAATTTAGTTCATTGACTACTGAAATGTTTTTGTCTAATTCATTTCATTTTTGTCGAATTCCAGTAAAGTCTGAAGTTGAATTTGTTTGCTTACTGTAACAAAAACAACAAGAATCACCAAAATTAGGGATGTAAAACGATATGTAAAATTCACATTCCCTACCCTGATTTGAACTCACAACAAACTGATTGCCAGGAGGCTGTTTTAATGACTTTACTTTTACTAAATTGACAAATTTTAGGTATTAATGAAAATTTATTATACAGATATGCATGGGCTTATTTCATTCTAATAAATAAATAAATAAATACATTTATACAAAAAAATATATTTTTATAATTTTTTATTTATTATATATACAATACAAAAGTTGCCGTAATCATCTTCAGTCGGAGTAGGAGTGGAATTTGACCCTGCAGCAGCCCGTCTTGTTAGTGTGCCTCTTAAATCAAATATATTTCTTAGTGTGCCATCATAGAATACATTATTTGTACATCGATATAAACACATTCATAATGCCTATAAGACATCCGATTAGAATATATACATTTGTTATTTAAAAGATCTTACATTTAATTTTTCTTTTCATTCATACATGTAATTGTGTATATTTTTTTTATTAAAGGATGTTGTGAATTTATAATAGCACTAGTTTACCCATGCCATCAAAAAATGACGGTGATATCTAAATAATTTTGCAATTGCATTGTACTTAAAAAAACATTATGTTGCTCTGCATTTTCTTGTTTATGTTCAACCAGAATGAACCCGGATTTTTTGCGCATTTGCAAAACTAAAGGTGGGGGGGGGACTACTCTATTGTATGCATATGGTGAAGTGAGTGATGCCACTTCGGGTGCTTGTCAGTCTATTTCATATATCATAAACCTCGAAGAACTAGCCGAGACATAAACTTGTGAAACCTGTGCAGGGACGGCTGATGCAGTAGCCAGCGTAATTGTTGACCTGAAAACCATATGTAAATGCTGTGCATATATAACTACCTTCTTTGTACCAGACTGCAGTTAACGTATGCAGATATCTTTGATATCTAGAATCCTGCTGATATTGGACAAATTTCTAATGACACTGTTTATGGCTGGACATTAATATTTCATGAGAGCCATCAACTCTTAAAGAGATCATGAAGTCTCCTGGTCATTGTCCAACAGTTGTTTACAATTTTTAGATTCATTTTAAAAAATGGTAAGTTTTAAAGTAGGAAATTATAGAATTCTTAACTCTGAAATACTTCATATTTGATAACTTTTCCGGGTTATACATATATATTTTTTTGACTGTTCACAACATTTCAGCCGTTGTACCCTATGGCCTTCTTCAGGTGGGTGTCGTAAATGGAGGGTGGTACGTTGGAACGAGGGGCCCCCTTTGAAGTGTAGGGGCAGAATGTCCCCATTCCTTTTTGAAGGGGCCTCTTGTCCCAACATTCCCCCCACCCCATTTACGACACCTACCTGGAGAAGGCTGTAGAGTACAACAGCCAAAACCTTGTGTTTAAAAGAAAAACAACCAAGATGAGGACAACAGTCCAAGAAAATCTATGTATATTGATGATCCCTGATCCCCAAAATTCAGAGAGAAATTGTCTAGGTTACATGTGAATGGTTTCAGAAAAAAATCAACATCTGCATGAGTTTTAAGTATATTAATATTGAGACTCCTGGATATTGCAAATTTTACAAGTACATGAATGGACTGCAGTGTAGTGTGAAGACTTGCCAGTCCAGAAGAATTTACTTCAGTTGAGCTAAGTCTGTATTCATCATTCATGAGACTTGAACACTATGAGGAATGAGTGATGAGTTTGTGGCCTAAGGTACAAGGACATGAGTTACACAGTTACAACTTAATTTGCATACATTTAAACTCTTTGAATGATTACACAGGAAATTTCAAGTTCATAGCAAGAAAATTGAAACTGGGAGTCAGCAGTTGTTGAGAAATCGTGCGATAGGGGTCTGTGTTTGCTCTCACCTCTATAGTAATGATCTGATTTCCATCTATTTCTATATAATACTAAAAGTTTGATTCGCTCAACCAAATTTGGCATGCATACTCAATGGACCTAGAGAAATGTTTTAAAGTAAAATATATACAACATCACAAGACCAACTAGTTTTCTTTATTTTTGCATTCACAAAAGTAAATAATGGTGGCATGAGTTTGAATATTAATAGTTTGCTAACTGATTTTATAGTAAACAAGACAGTTGGAGACTGGTCTTCCTTCTCTCCTACAAGAAGGAGGTTAACTCCTCATTCTCACAAAAACCTATTTGCTATGAACACTACACAAAGACAGATATCGGAGGCTGAACACCATTACCTGGAACCTGGGTCATATAAACATACAACTCTAGCAAGCCAGGAAACAGGCAATAAACAGGGATCAATGCTACATTGGAACCCCAGCAGGCGCCATAGATAAATAAAAAATATAAGACGGTTCTACTTTTTACAAATCTACAGGTACTAAAACAAATAGATTACTTCAATGGGATTTCATTTACAGCATGTGATGAGATAACCAGTGCTAAAGACATTTTGATGACAAAGACGTTGTGCAGGGTATCCAGCCACACTGTACTTAACAATCTGATTGGTTGTAAGGATTGTTTCAAATGTATTCAATTGTGTCTGTCTGTTCACACAGTATTTCCAAAAGTTCTCAATGAAATTTTGTGATATTTTTTATTCTGCAGCTAAAAACAGTCCATGAAAAAGAAATGTAAACAGTTAAGAAGAAGTCTAGTCTTACATTTTAAGTGAAGTAACTTAATATTTGTACATTTAAAGTTTTCTTCCTTGTGATACATTTATTTTTCATATATTAAGACAATAATCCAAAATATGGAAAATCAAAACTTACAGTTACCCCCTGTATTGTAGCTATACATGAACTGATTTTCATTCATTATTTAGTGACAATGGCAGAGGTATACGCAATGTAAGTCTTTGCTAAATTGATCCCTTCGTTTTTGTCCAGCAGCATTCACATTTGTTTTGGGGAAATTCAGACTTTTTTTTAGTGATCACTACCCAACAAAAGGTTAGAGAAGTAACTTATCCATTATCAATTTTTTAATATATTGTTACATTTTTTGTATTTCTCATTCAGTTGGTTGCTATATATATATTTATTTATTTCACTCTCAATTACATTTTGCTTGTCTCTTAATGAGATTATTTCAAAATGATTAAGATTATCATCAATTGTTTGGGGAGTATCTAAGTCTATTCAGTAAGATATGGAGGCAGCTGGACCATTTTTTTCTGATTATTATGTTAACTTTTTTGCTAGACATTTTGGCTGCAGCATTGGCTCAGCTTCAAGTTAAAGAATGAATTTTATTATTCTTCTACTTCCGTCTAGCCATGTGAATGTTCAAAGAGAAATATTTATGAAATCTTCTTAGGAACAAAATTTGATTGATGTACGTGTTTTGTTTGATGTTCTAAAGAGAATGGGGAAAATGGAAATATTAAATTATGATTGAAATTATAAAACAAATTTAATTGGGGCACTTAACAACCACAAGGTACATTCTGCTAATAATAAAAATCTGGGAGAAACGTCTCCAAAGTTTCTTATCTTAACTTTCAAAATGCCATAATTTTGAAACTATTGCACAGATTCCATTATTCTTTTATGTAGCTAAACTTTATGATATGAATACTTTCATCAGAAAAACTGGCTCATAGCAAAAAACTTTAAACATGTTTAACTATAACCGCACAAGTGGGAATTTTGACCACTTTGCAAACACTGCCCAATCCATTTGACTTGCCCCCCAGATAGAGCAGGTTCTGAAGAATATAGTGGTATACTTAATTTGATTTCACCATAGATAGCGGATTGTACCTTGTTGTTCTTATTGCCTCAATTATACATATGAGATAAGAAAAAGGCACCATTATTTTACTCAGGTTTGGAGTTTAATAAAGATATATTCATTGGCATTCATTTGGGTTTTCTATAAAAATTGAAGAGAAATAACTAAATCATTTCACAATGCCTCATACTCCAGGAATTGTCACTAATTTAAAAGAAATTAGTGTATTAGTCACTTTTAAAAAAATGCAATTTTCTTAGGGGCAGATGCAACTAATCAGTCACTAACCGGAGCCATAGAAATTCCATGGGTGTTGACAACAAAGGTTTTTCCATTATCTCATGCCTCTGCTTTTCTTTCACCCTATGCCTGTATCTTCTCATTCTTTCCCTTATCCCTTCCAATCTTCGTTGCCTGTCCACGATTTTATCTAAATATTATATAAACATGGATTAGTTTCATATGTGAAAACTTTCTACTAAACTACTTCTTTTCTTTCCTCTCCCTTCTTACCCACTTATTAAACTACCTAAATTTCTTTTCTCCCCCTCTTTCTTCCTATCACCTCAGTAAACTACCTAACTTTCCTCTCCTCCTACCATCTTATTAAACAACCCCCCATCTCTTCCTACCCCTTCAGTAAACTACCTTTTCTCCCCTCTTTCTTTCTAAATAAAATAAAGAATATTTTAATTCATATAATTTATAGTAATAAAATAATATTTATAATAAAAAGTAATATTTTTATTTATCTGATTTATAGTAAAAAACACAAGTAATACAATTTCATAGAAAATGAGTCTGGTTTGCTAAACCAGATCTTAATCCAGATTTTTTACATAACTTGTAATTCTGTAATATAACAAAGACACAAACACCTGTTGTCAGCTTTATTCAAATTTCTGTGTTCCAAAATTATCTCTCTCGTGATTGGTCAGTTTTGGACAAATTGACCAATCACAGCGTAACGTACAGAGATTATGACAAGTATTTTAACAATATAGATTTTGCCAGATTTGGCTTGCATCATTGAGGAGGATTTAAAACAATTCTGAAAGTCAGACCATAGATGCAGGAGTTCTCTCCCTTGCACTTTCAGACATATATAGGAGGTGGAGGAAACTATAAATGCTATGTTGATCAGTCAGTCAGTGACGGTCATTGCTACTAGAGATACTCACTCATCTAATAAGTGGCTATTTCTATAATAAATTTTACTTATATTTTTAAAGTGTGAAGATAAAAATGGGCCCAAAACTCAAATTCACAACTTTATTTAATAATACTTTAAAACTAGAAGAGAACACTTCTGGATAGAGCATTTTGGACAACCTGCAAAAACAGAAAATTACACAAGAGAGAAATCGCTTTAATTTTGACATTTTGAGTTAAGTGTAAATTGGGTTTAGTGTATCTATCTTCAGATGTATCAATTCGTTATGTCCTCCCCTTTATTTTTAGATATGAGTTTTGATTAACTCAGGCTTAATCTCAAGATCATCTGCTATATAAGCAAAAGATACTTTTGTATGATTTAGATTGTAAACTTTTTGTACATTTAACACCAGTGTTTTTGGCTTTGTAATGCTAAATTGGTCACATTATATTTATGTTCATATCTAAGTGTGTAGACCATTTATACCTTTCATATTTTGCATACATAGCCCCAAAATATGTCTCTGTATATGAAATGGGGATCAATAAAGTGGGGTTTTCTATTGTTATCAAGTAATAAACTGATCCCTCCATGATTAATACACTTTGGCGTAAGATATCCCATGTCATAAATAAGGGTATTGGTTTTCTATGTGATAAACTGATCCCCCCCTGAATAATACTATATCTATTGCTTTAAGTACACACGTAGACCAGATACACTTTTCATATTGTGTAATACAAACCCCATATTATGTTTGAATAAAATGGTATAAACAGAAAAATTATTTTTGCATACTTAACACAGGTTTTAGACTGTCTCTGTACTTGAAGTGGGGATCGGTGTTCTATTGTTATCAAGTGATAAACAGTTAACAGACCCCAATGATTAATAAATCTATTCATATATAAATAATAGCCAGTGTCTGTGGCTTTGCAAAGCTCAAAACATGTCATGCTCTGTTTTTTGATTGTCTGTTGAGAAAAAGAATTACAACTCTGTAATTAAGAATCTTCCAAAAATAAAGTATCATTTATTCAATTAGGATTCACTGAAAATCAATCAATTTAATAATTACTGAACTGGATTTTGAAAAAAATATTTCTCTCTTTTTACTTGAAATATAGTGAATAATACATTGTGTAACACTGGTGTTACCTATACAATCAGTCCAATGGCTAGGTGAGTGTTGGTTGATTGATTGATTTGTTTAGCAGCATATCAACCCTTGATGGGTCATTTAATGCCGGAATCCGTTTAAAATTCGGTGAAAGGTTATTTTTTAGAACTAGCGTCTTGCGACTTTGGTGCAAAAACAGGTGGCCTCTATTTGGATGGGGTCTCACCCCTCTGCAGGGTATGCAGTCAGCGTATTCTAGGCCCCAGCCGACAAGGCCGAAGTGAGTGTTGAGTCACCTTTCTTTACCCATAAGTGATGAAAGCCCACTTCAATTTACAAGACCGCTAAATAGGGATGACCAGAAAATACAAAATTTGATATTATCCAAAATCTATAAGTATATTCCAAATATTAAAATACTGTCATATGACGGGTAATATTCTAGTATATAGATATAGATAGATAGAATAACTTTATTAAATTGCTTCCACATTTTCTCCCTTTGAACAATCTGTGTTCTTTTGAAGTTGTATGAATCTAATAAATAATAAGAATTGCTTCAGGGATATCAAAGAGGTTGGCTGTGTTGTTTTGTTGTTGCTATTTACCAATTGGTTTGTAATGGCTCCTTCCATTTTATTCCCTGGACACTTGATTGTTGTCAGTGTAAGGAAATTTATTCAGTAAAACCAGTGCTAGATTAACTATGTAGTAAAAGTAGCATCTGCTACAGGCCCTGCTATTTCAAGGGCCTTACACTAACTGCTTGCAAGATATCAATTCCGATTCAGTGATTCTGCACTTTCTCTATTCCTATGGAACTACGGTTAGCGATTTTAGCCAATTATCACCTTTTAATTGGAGTTATTTTCATACAATAATTAATGGGAGCGTAGTATCTATATCTGATACATCACAAGACTGCACAGTATATTAGAGAAAAAACAGGAGTCTGCGATATGATAGAATCCATTAAAAAACTCAAATAGCAATGGGCAGGACACGTTGCAAGAATGTCAGGCGACTGCTGGACATCATGACTCACAACATAGATCCCCAGAGATCATATGCAAAACTGTGGCTGGCATAAAATAAGATGGCATGATGATTTAGACAGGTTCAGAATATATTGGCGCTGTGATGCCTGTAATAGAGAGATCTGGTGAATCTTGGGGAAGTTCTATGTCCAATGATGGATGCTAAAAGGCTGATAATGACATATAACGACACATAAATACAAAGGTATTTGAAACTGAAGTCATAGCCACTGCATAAAGATCAAAATGTAAACAAAGTAATACTATTACTGATGTGTCAGACATATTTGTCATATTATCTGGCTGTATAGCAATTGGAAAAATTGAATTATTTTGCCAGTAAAAATGTATGTTTTAATATTCATATGTATTTTCTTAATTTAGGACCCCTTTATAACATATGATTCAGGCCAAGCACTAGCTTAATCCAACCCTGAACAAACCTAATTGCCTTTTATGTTAGAAACTGTCCAAAACTGTCAACATAGGTTTCTTCAATTTTTAAGTTGGTCTGGCTGGTTATGTATGTATCACATGTAAATTTAAACATTTACTCCTTATGTCTAGATAAAACTTTTTTTTGTTGTTATTTTTGTGGAAATTCCCCCTGAATAGGTTTTTTTTTCAATTTGCAATGTAAGTTTATGCTAAATTCATTCCTGCTTGTTTTTTGAAAATTCCGACTTTTTTTGTGCTCACTGACAGTTTCTATTGAGTGACTAACCAGACCTGTTTCTTGGATCTGAGTTTTTGTTTTGAGGAAAGAAACTGCTCATTACCCTCAACAAGGCAGATTCAACAGCAACTCACAAATATTGCATTTTCATATTGTCTTACCTTTGCCAACAGTTGGACAGTGGTTATGTATTCACCAATGTCTGTCTGTCAGTTTGTTTGTCCACGCAATCTCTACAAAAGTTCTCAATGAATTTCAATGACATTTTGTGAAAGGCTGGGCCATAGGCCAAGGAACAATTGATCGAATTTTGGGTCGGATCCAGGAATCTTTGATTGACAATTTCTAGTCTTTACAGATGTAATAACCTAATAATGACATCATCATCATAATGGAAGCACAATGTGGCAGTGTAATAACAAAGAAACTATTTATATGTCTCTGATAATTATTAGAATCTTTTGTCCTGGTATAATCTGGGATATGTAGCCTGATTGTTCAGTTTTTAGTGGCGTTGGTGCAAGTATGCACTCTCTGAGTGCTTTCTAGTCTAATTATAGAACTCTTAAGCTGTCAGCTGCAATACCACAATTCTATTAGCTGGCATTGTTTACTGATAGCAACATGTCTCTGGAAACTTGGCTGTTATTCATTGAATTCACCTCTATTTTTATGCAACAGTTTTATTTTAGCTTATGAAATACTACCTCTGTCTCATAATAATTGTTACATTCATATATGCATATATATATGTGCATATAACGACTATTATGGGACAGTATTAGAAACCGTCATCCAAATCTGTCAACACAGGTTTCTTCAGTTTTTAAGCTGGTCATGTATGTATTGTGTGTGCAGGCCGCACCAATGGAGCCAGAGGACTGAAAATTTAAACATTTACTCCTGATTATGTCTAGAAAAGAACCTTTTCTTTTTTTTGTTGAAAATCCCCCCTCTAAATAGGTTTTTAGGTTTTGATAACATTTTGTGGAAGCATAGGCAATGTGTTATGAAAGAAGTGATCACATTTTGGGGCGGAATTTGTTTCCGATTGAGATATATTTTTTTATTCTGAATGAAAAAAAGGTGAAAAACAAACAGTTAACTAAATTTGAATTTCAAGAGAAGTAACTCAATATTTGAACATATTGTGAGAATTGTGTTCTACCTTGTTTTTAGTATCTTATTTTCATTCAGTTTTTAGTTAGTGTATGGTGTTGTCAGAGGTATGTACTCTCTGAATTCTCTCTAGTTAATTGTTTGTTTTTCTACATAACACTTTTTTTTATTCCTTTCAGGAATGTTGAAATATGATTACAATACTGTCTAAAATGTTTTGTAAAAGATTACAAAAAAGAAGTCTTGTTTGCTTAAAAAGATATTTAAAATAAACAGGAATCATTCAAATAGTTTTTTTGATGATTGAATGCCTTCTTGTTTGTGTTGTTAACATACCGTTTTGGCCGATCTATTCTTCAACCTTCTTCAGCCGTAATATCTGAATGTGAAGATGGTAAACAGAAGTTTTTACTCCAATAGAGGCACAGCTTAAAACGTGGATTTGGGGGTTTTTTTTATCCTGGCCTTGTCAGGTTTAGATTTCTGTACCTTGTCTCTGTTGAGTAGTTTGTCATCTTTATCAACCATTTAGAATACTGACCTCCCTCTAAAACCTCCCCAAAGTCCGCCCCTGTGTAGAGCAATGTTTTATAGTGTGTTGGGGAACATATTTTAGTTAAAAGTTGTACAAGTTTTACCAACTAATAATAGAAGCTTCTTCTCTTACTGAAGTAGATAAAGTGCTGCACACATTGCCTTTCATTACCAAGAGGGTGCAAGTTCAATCCTTGTTGAATCTTATTTTCAGTTTGAACAATATTTCCCTTCATTCATTAACTAATTTGTTACAGATCTACCATTTAATATACTTTATCAGTTAAGATAGTGTTTTAAGAAAATAGTTAAAATTTGTATTGTTTTGCAATGTGTATTACCCCTTTCTTAGTAATAAAAGTAGTGAACAATCCTACTGTCTACCATGCATTTAAAAAAAAAATTTTTTTAGAGTATTGACTTAGTCAACAAGAGATATACTCTAAAATCTATAAGATCATTTTGTTACCTTACTACTTTTTGAATAAATCAAGTGCTTTTAATAGCAATCTTCAACAAACCAATTAGAAACAGTTAACCAAAACAATCACCAAAATTGTCAACATAGGTTTCTTCAGTTTTCAAGTTGGTCTGGCTGGCTATGTATTTGTGTATGACATATATAGGATGCATCAATAGAGCCAGAGGGCTGAAAATTTCAACATTTACTCATGTCTAGAAAAACGTTTTTTTTTGTTGTTTTTATTCAAAATTCCTCCCAAAAATAGGTTTTTAGTGGGGGATTCACAATGTAAATTTATGCTGAATTGGTCCCTGCTTTATGTCCGCTGTGTTCACACTTGTTTTTTGAAAATTCAGACTTTTTTAGTGATCACTGCCAAACAAAATGTGAGAGAAATAACTTATTCATTGATCGCCCATTTTACCAATTCTTTAATTAATTAAAATCTATAACATCGTTTTTGTTACCTTACTACTTTTGAATAAATCAAGTTGTTGTTTTAATAGCAATCTTCAACAGACCAATTAATGTTTTACTCTTCATAATGTTTCAATGATTTTTAATTATTTACTTGTGTTTTCTTTTTCTAGATGCTAATTTGCGGTACAGAGACGGCTTACCTGTGTTTTCAGTGCCTTTACCTTCTCGCCAAGAAACATGTGAATTTGTTTTGAAGCCAATATCACATACTGTGGGAGATTTTTTTAAATTTATGAAAGAAGAAGACCATGGCATTGATAATATATCAATATATACAAAAGGTAAGAAATAATATATACTTTTTATATTAGAATATACTTATTTCAATCCTGTTTCTTTTTATAGCATTTTCTTTCTAGTGATTGTATAACTCATTTTACCCATATGCCTACACAGGCATATTCTTCTCATCTTTCAAATGAATTCTGAAAAGACTAACTGCTATTAACCATTGTTATATGTTTGGCTTCTCATTTCAAATGTCTTGGCTAAATTTTTAACTTTTATGTAAGTATATAAATCATTGTAATATATAAATCAACATAATAGCTGAACTCATTAATGCATGACTGGCTTCTGTACAGCTACAGCTTCTCATATTGAGCACTAAAAACAATTGGTTAAGGGTCTAATTACCCTAATCGGGTATCAAATGATCTATAATAAAGATAATAAGCTGTTACTTTGCATCATAAATGACTTTTTTTTTCCATTGATCAGGTATGTTTGGTCTAAAAATCTTTGCAAGATGTTGTCTATTTATGAAGCTATATTATTTTTGTCACACCATCTGTCACAGCTATATATTTATTGTCATACCATTTAAAAATGTAACCCCATTACCTTTTCTCTTGCCATGGAAAACAACAAAAATGGTAGAGCTGTTGAAATATGTACATAACAATCTATAATATTATTCTGCTTTTCCTACCTGCATTTGAATGTTACACTTTCAGTAATAACATAAGGGGAAAGTTAGGTAGTTTAATAAGAGGATAAGAAGAGAAAGGGCAAAAAAGAAAGTTAGGTAGTTTACTGAGAGGGTAGGAAGATTTTTGCATATGAAAGTAATCCGTGATTGTATAATATTTAGATAAAAACTTGGATTGGCAAGTTTGGAAGGGATAAGGGAAAGAATCAGAAGATATAGCCAAAAGGTGAGAGAAGAGCAGAGACATGAGATAATGGATGATCTTAGCTGTCAACACCCATGGAATTTCCATGGGTTCAGCTAGTACTTAATTGTACTATGTATTCTGTATCAGAATCAATTGGTGCCAAAGTGCCACTGCATACACAGTCCAACTGGAACTTTTGCAACAAAAGTTTCTTGTTTTCTTCTATTAGGGTGTTACATGTAACTAGTAAACTCTGGGAATTTACATTCAAGAAAGAAAAATTGTCTTCTATGAAATGTCTACACATACACGCACCACATGCACTGCGCACACATGCACGCCCATACACACACATGCACAGTTTGTAATTTCACGTATCCAACCTCTGGAGAAATGAGGCTATGAATATATCACTCTTTGTCATCAAAAAAGGAATACGACTCATGTAGATAATGGTGTACCAAAATATCACAGTCGTGCACACCAGTAATGCTCTTCTTGTCCTGGATTTAAAAAATCTTTTTATAGTAGACACAGGTTTAGATTATTATGCACCGATTTACTCAGACTAGTGTCCTCATCTTGGTTGTTATAGTCACAACGTTTCAGCCATTGTACCCTCAAGCCTTCTTCAGGTGTATGTTGTAGTTGGCCGAAGCATGACTCTAATAACCAAGATGAGGACACTAATCTGAGTAAATCAGTGTATAATAATCATAATTCCTCATCTCAGAAATTCAGAACAGGCTTAGATATTTCTCATTGTCACAAATCTGAAAAGTAGTCAAATAAAAAATATATCATATAAGGGGCAAATCAGTTTATTCTGGAAATTCAACATGAGTAAACTGTCCCTCTCTGCTTCTTCTTAGAAAGGCAAATATGAACAATGGACTTATAAAACCATGAATATGAGTCAGTTTTATTATTAATTTTGAGTTCTATTTACGTTCATCTTAATTTTTTTTCAGTTGCTTTTTATCGCAACTTTACTCAGTCCGTTAATCTATGGCAGTGAGTAAAACAGCACGGATTTGAAATAAAGAATAATCTTTCAGTGAGACTTGAACCACATCCCTCTATGTCAGAGGGAAGCCAGGTTAATGCCCTGCTGCTTTTACCAACTAAGCTATGAGAACTAGCTGGCTAGCAGAAGTCCAAATCAAACCTTTACACCTACCCTCTATCCCCATCTGTGCCATGTTTATTTTGTACTGGTACTATCTGTATTAGTACAGCAATTATTTTATTATTTATTTTTAGTAGATGAACTATTATAAATTATTAGTATTAATTTTGACAACTATTAAGATGAAGGTAAATAGTAATAATATTAATAATAATGATTTATAATACTTCATTTAATAAAAATAAATAATAAAATAAACAGGTCTGGTTAGTCACTCAATAGAAACCGTCATGCGACAAATGTCTTTTGGCAGCATGCCATGTTGGGAGTGATCAATTAAAAAATTTGAAAAAGGGGTGATCAATGGATCAGTTTCTTTTCTCGCCTTTAATTCGGCAGTGATCACTAAAGTTCAAATTTTCAAAAAAACACGTGTGAATGCTGCCGGGCACAAACTAAGGGACCAATTTAGCATAAACTTAAATTTCAAATTCGACCCCCACTAAAAACCTATTTAGGGGGTTAATTTGAAAACAAAAAAAAACGTTTTTCCTACTTATTGAGGTGGGGTGGGGGGGCTTTGGAAAATTTTAAGTTTCTACTTTGAACGGTTAGGGCTGGGCGAAGATACTTGGATATATAAATACATAAATGTCAGAACACATGAATAAAAAATCAAGCAACAGTGTTTAAACCGGTCTGTTGTGGGTAGAGGTGATTAATGATGAGTTAGTTTGTTTTACAACATACCCAATGATTGTCCTTAGGCTTTCTTCATCATAATCAGATTCTGATTCTAGTGATATTTAACTCTCTTCTTGATCATCATTATTACTAGCAGAATCTCAACACAAGTGTTTTTATTATTTAAAATTTTTCTGACTACTTTTTATCTTCATCTTAATTTTATTAGTTGCTTTTTATTCAACTTTTTAGTAGTCAGAAAAATTTAAAATAATAACGATTCATAATACTTCATCTAATAAAAATTTAAAAATAAAACAAAAAACCCTGGAAAAACAAGTGTTTTAGTTAAACTAAATGTTTTTTTTGTTTTTTTAAAGAATTGCTCATGTGTTATTCTTTTTGTTGTTCATGTTACTTCAATGTATTTGTAGCCGTCAGATCGTAACATTGATATTTTAGCAAAAACAGATGGAGACGAAAAACTTCCTCAACGGAAATGCCTTGGAGATGAAATGTCTGTCTGTGTATGAAGGAAGTCCTGGAATAGATTGAGTTATCTGCTGGTTTCTGGTGCCAGAGGCAAATGGGTTAAGTCCTTGGTGTAATCTTCCAATAATGTACCACTGGAAACCGTACACAAAAAGTGGCAGAAATGCTTGGGAAATGTTTTCTCTTCATTCAGTGGAATCTTGGCAAACACTGTAACAGTTTTATATTCAATGCAGATAACCTTTTGGGAAAAATGTCAAAAAAAAAGTGCCATGTTTATTGCTATATAAACATATATAATAAGTGAGTGGCTGCGCATGATAAGTGCCCAATGAACCATTTTTAAAACTTGGTATTTTCGTTATTTTCAGAGCTACAATGCTCAGATTTTTAAAAAATTTTAAAGCTTGAACATGCATTATGATTCATAGTGTTCAAGCTTCAAAATAAAAAAAAAAACTGAGCATTGTAGCTCTAAAAATAATGAAAATATCAACTTTTCAAAAATGTTTTGTTTGGCACTTATCTTGCACAGCTAAGTATTCTTTCTAGTTACATTCCTAATGATAAACTTTTAAATTCATGAACCGCTTGAAACCGACAGTGAAACTCTTCAATGAATAGCATAAAAATAGTGTAACTCTTCTGTGAATTGAATAAAAAAGAATTTTAAAAATTCACCAAATGGCCAAAGGGAGATAATTTTAATCAGAAGTTATTCCCCTTGAAATTGACATTCTATTTTTGAATTTAAGAGTTAAAATGCTTATTTATGTTAGGGAAAAATTTCCTGACTATCATTGGTGGTGACTTGGCTCATTAAGTGCCATTTTATTTTATTTTATTTTATTTTAATTTTATTTTATAGCTTATCTTGAAGGTCAATTTTTATTTGACACAAAAATTGTTGCCACTACTTTTGTTATACACTGAACCCAAGGACACGTAACACTTGTTAGGAGTAAAGAAAAAAATAGCAACCTCATTAACAAGCTAAATCTATTTTGTTGCTACAATTGGTGGAGCAGGTATATCGAAATCAAATCACGGCTTTGGCTTCACAATTGAAGATTTAGAATGGATTTCTACGTCTGCTGCAAGGTCAAATCCCACTCCAACTTCTATTCCGACTGAAGATGATTACTGCAACTTTTGTATTGTATATATAATAAATAGATTCATACGTGCATAAGACTTGTCAATTTGGCTCAGCTGGTAAGAGAGCCGCCTAGCAATCACTTGGTTTAACATGACAGGATAGACAAACAGTGAAGTGTTTACTCCCCTAAATTTGGTGAGGATTGTTCTTCTTGTTGTTACAGGGGAAAAACAAAGTCAACTCCAACTTGTACAAAAATATAATCATTTAACTAAGTGACAAAATGCACATTATCTAATAACTACAACTTCTTTTTCAAAGACTGGAAATTAACCTGTAAAGAGATTGCAGGCATTTCTTTTTCATTACTTTCAGTTATACAAGTGCTTTTTCTATCTCAATTATGATAGAATCTTTAATTATATTTTTAAGCAAAGATTTTGAAACCATATACAATCTTCAATTTTTACTTCATTTTACTTCCCTTAGATCCCAATGTTTCTGACGACTTCAAGGAATCTGGTAATATTTTTTTAAATTTACATAAATGGATTTTTACTAACCTTTTGGTATTCCCTATTCTCTATTACCAATTAACAAAAATGGTATTCTATTACTATTCTAGAAAATCCCTAAGCTTAAATAATACTATTTTTGCAATGTCTCTTGAAAATCTTTTGGTCAATCTAGATTTACATATACATAAAACGCAAGAGACTGATTACATCTAATAAGTAAATAAAAATACTTTGTCAGTGTACTTTGTTAATACTTTAACACCTTTAAATCTTATGATCACTCTTTTGATAAGTAAATCTCTGAATCAAATGAAGACATGAGCTTCCACCTGCAAAAGATAAACATTTTGATTTAATATGTGGCATTGCTGCATCTGCATCTTCATCGTTGGTCCTATGTATGCAGAAGGACAGCAACAAAGCAGAGAAGTGAGGAAGGAAACAAAATGAATATGCTTGTGAAGAGCCATGCAATAAACGTGCACACACGTCGTGCGGAAGATGCACCTGTTGACAAAGTAGATATCCGTTGATCAAAACAGACCCACATGTTGTGTTGTGATGCTGTGGTTTTCTATAGGTCCACTCTCAGAGATTCCAGGTGTGCCATGAAGAAGAAATGCTGTGAAGAAGAATACATGTGCCAACCGAAAACCCATACTGGATATACACCGAAACACACCATGTAGAAAAATAAACACTTTGTTTAATTTCCTTGCTTCTGGTATTTGGGACTCCTTTCTTGTTTGCAAAAATGTGAGACAGCCACAGAAATTCCTGCAGGTTTCAACTTAATTACCTGGATGAAAAAAAAACAAACTCTTCCCAAATTTCCTACACAGAGACTACGTTGACTAACATTGCTTGGCCCTCTCTTTTTCTTTGCTGATTGCTTGGCCCTTTCTTTCCCCACTGTCAGCGGGCATCCTGTGACTATCCTGCTTGGTCTTTTTCTCTCTGCAATCTTCGACTCCCTGGCTGGCCGACGGGCTTGCTATTTATTAAGATCTTGTTCTTTTGTCATGTCAAATTCAATTAGCACCACAGTCCCCAGTCTCACCAACTATCCTGCTTGGCCCTTTTTCTCTCTTCTGCCTGACTTGCGTGACGTCCCCAAGTATTTGAAGCAACATTTCCTAGGTGAACTGCTGGCGTTTCTTTTTATCAGCCAGATTAAATTTCACTGTGATATGCAAAAACACCTTGCATGCACACAACAGCACCTCGCATGCATCTGGCCATATTGCTACACACACACACACACACATATTGCTACAAATATTCTTGTTTAATAATCAGTAAACATAAAATGCTCAATGGGTATACTTTCTTTAATTTGAAATGTTTCCATCTGATCAATTCAAATTCGTGCCGTTAAAGATGACGGCATATATGGATATGCATTGCATTTTTATATACGTGAATAATACAGATTTACATTGCAGTGAGCTTGGAGAATAGCGTTCTGTTGACCAGAAACGGATTTTTATTTTTTGTTTTTGTTTTTATTATTTATTTAAAAATTTTCTTTTTGTATTGTTCTTTAAATTTAGAATTGTTATTATGTCATAAGAACATAAAATTCTATTTTACTACATCAGTTGCATCCATAAGCATGAGAGAGTACGAACACATATTGCTAATTATTATGTGCGTGGATGATTATATGTACCAAAAAGGAATATTCAATTTTTTTATCTAATCAATCAACAATTTGATATGGAATTTAACCAATTCACTAACTTATGTTTTATATTATACTTTAGTATTTATTGAAAAAGATTACACAAAGTTTCTAAAATAAATGATTAAATACAGAATCAAGATATCTATAAAAAGAAATTATCAGAACCAAGAGAAAAACCCCTTGAACCTTCCTTTTGAACATTTAAAACCATCAATTCATATTTTTTCAAAATGCAGAACAGAAAAAGGGTCAGCTTGAAGTGTTATCTCACGACAATTGAAGAAATCTGGGTGTATGCATGCACCGCGATTACTCGACAAGTGGCCATTGTACAAAGTTGACATTCGCCAGATATATTAGTCAGCACACAAGGCAATGTTGAGTTTGAAGTTGTTTGGATCTGCGGTTCTCCAGAAATCTAATAAAAACAATTAAAGATTATAGATCTTTCTTCATAGTTTCTATAAATTATCTCCGTTGACTTCCCCTCTTTAGAATTATCTAAATTTAGATATAAAATATCTAAATTTGCAACATTGAAGAGAAGTAACCCCAACACTTTGAAGCCGTAGTTTCGTATGACAGACGGAAAATTACATGATAATTATGGCAGGCTGCTCCACACACCATAAAGTCTGGCCGCTTCCAAACATGCACCTTTGGAACAGACACTGCCCTAGTTATGTAAGTCATGAAAACAAATACAAATGACATCTGCAATTAATATTTAACTGCACTGAAAGTCAACAGTTCTATATAAGCCAAAAAGTTTTTTGTTCACATTTTTTTTGAATTGGTTAATAGCGTTCATAAGAAAGGAAGGATAGATCGAGTGGGCAAAGAAAGAATAATATTTTTTTTCTTTTTCATGTCACACTACATATAATTCTTTTTTTTAAAATCAATTCTTGAAATAAAAAAATGTGAGGTAATAAAAAGCGTTTGTAATTTGAGAAACTAAAACCTTTTTTAACATCTCCTATTGTAAGCATAGAGTTATGACCTATAACTTTTAGTGAACACACGTCTGGGATATAAATGAAAAATGTAGCAAGGCTTGAGAAGACCAGTCAGTGTCCATTTTTAGATAGCCTTTTTTTTTAATCTCTTAACACCTTTACATTATTCTTTCTTTTTTAATCAATTGGAAACAAATAGTTTTATTAAAGAAACAAATATTGCCAAATGCTATCAAGAATTGTGTAAACAATGTTGTAGATTTTGAACAGTCTGTTTTTTTTTTTCTTGTTTTATGAATAGATGGTCTTTTATTCACACATTTCAAATAATTTTCTCCCACATTCTCTAGCAATCCGCTCTGGGTTATCATCAGAAGTTGAATGTAAATCTTCATCTATTCTGGGAAAGAATCAGACTTTTGGCATAAAAAGTCTACATTGAATTATTATAGTGAAAAGCAATTCTTCATCTTAGCAAATGCTGATACTTTATTAAACTAGGGTTCTAAAATGATTCAACCATGTGCAGGTCTTGTCAGTAAAATTAACAAAACCAAACTCTTTGCCAATTACATAAACCTAATGCTCGATCTGATTTAATGATCCTATATTTGAAAAAGAACTTTCAGCCCTATGAATGAAATCTTGTATATTGTACAATAAAAACTAATCGGCAACATTGTTCTATTATTAATTATCTTCTGCAGCGTGTAAGAATAAATCGTCTTTGAAATGGGTTGAAGATTTTGAAACAATTTGATGCAATAGTAAGTTTGGCTGAAGTGATTAAGTGGGCGGCTAGGAGATATAAAATGTCACTCCCATAAACATGTAGCAGATACTTAGAATATTTCTAGAGAGCAGAACTTTATTTCAAAATTGTCCTATCTCAATGTTGTAGCAAAAATATCAATTATAAATAAATAATTCCTGCGGAAGGCCTAAATGGGGGCTTTGGCCCCAATAACAATTCAAAACTGTTGTTTAGGGGTACCTTAATACAATACCTCTAGCTACGATGCACCATTTCGGCTACTAAGAGGTCATATACATATAAACAGAATCAGACTTTTAGTATTATATAGATAGATAGATAGAAATTGGATAATTATTATTTATTATCAAACGCTGACCGCACACTACTTTTTGTTTCTTTTTAATTTTCAAATTCGGTCCTGGGGGTCCCATTACAACAAACATAAAATTCCATGTGGATATGTTGTGTGGTTCCTGAGTTATGCTGTCACATACAGAATTATAGGAGGATTATGTATTTATTTAAGATAATACTAGAAAGAGGCTTGTGAAATTTTCAACACCACCTAATTGACTGTAAAGATTCCCCCAAATAATAAGCTTTGAAAGCAGTACAAAACATATCAAACAACCACAAAGACTTAAGGCACAAAAGAAAGAAATGACATTTGTTTTGTTGTTTTTAAAAATATTTAAAAAATGCTTTAAACTTTTGTTATTAACTTGATTTCTGATCATAGTAGTTGTCAGTAAAAAATCTGATAAAGGCTTCTTTTTCTTTTGGCTACTTTGTAATACAGTACCAAACCATGTATCTGGCTTCCAGAAAATCTGAATTACCAGAAAACTGACTACTTTTTAAGACTGGCTAGTGTTGAATCTGGGGGGGCTTCGTTCACTGCTTGGTTGCTCTGTTTTCGTTGTGAGGTTGAATTGTCTTCAGATAAAGATTTTAATATTGATTCAACACACCCTGTTTTGGAAGTGGGTTAATTTGTGTATGTTATAAAGAGACTTGTTCTTTACTTTTCTTTGTTTACTCTTCTTTGTTGACTCTTGCCTGTTTACTCTTCTTTGTTGACACTTCTTGTTTACTCTTTGTTTACTCTTGCTTGTTTACCCCTCTTTGTTGACACTTCTTTGTTGACACTTCTTTGTTGACACTTTTTTGTTGACACTTTTTTGTTGACACTTTGTTGACACTTCTTTGTTGACACTTCTTTGTTGACACTTCTTTGTTGACACTTCTTTGTTGACTCTTCTTTGTTGACTCTTCTTTGTTGACTCTTTTTTTGTTTACTTTACCGCATATATTTCATATTTTCTTTTCTATATTTTAAGTGGATTAATAAAGATCAAATAGATCCTGCTTTAGAAGTGTGTTAATTTTTATCTGTTGAATCTAATTTTGTTCTTTACCTTTCATTGTTTATTTTTCATTTTAAGTATATATTGAGCCTTTGTCCAGAAATTGAAAATCCATGAATCTGGATCACCTCCATTACCACACTTACTTGATAAATGGTCCAGTATTGTAATGTGAAACTAGTAAATATTATTTATTTCTTCATTTACAAAGTGTCTAAATGTCAACACTTTGTGCCTTTACATATGCTGATAACATTGGCATATCAAAAACATGAACTCCCTTTTATTTCTCATTTTCTTTTGTATCTGCATGGCAGATAAACCTAACATTGTCTCAATCTTTAGCCATGAATTTCTAGAAAATTGTTTTCTTTCATTGGCAAATAGCCATTGTTTCTGAATGGAAAAATTAGGTATTGGAACTTTGTTTTTTTGTTTTTTTAATTGATGCTTGCACA
Source organism: Architeuthis dux (assembly GCA_006491835.1). NCBI lineage: Eukaryota > Metazoa > Mollusca > Cephalopoda > Oegopsida > Architeuthidae > Architeuthis > Architeuthis dux. The sequence goes on along the minus strand of VCCN01005704.1, from coordinate 2,073,823 downwards.
TATATTGAAGGAAACTTGCACATTATTATCTTCGTTATCTTCTGCTTGAAATTTTAGTCTACCAGTGCGGTGTGGCAGGGCGGGTAACAGCATTCAAACTCCGGCTGGGACAGTTTGTGTTCACTTGGCACTAATGCCCTTGGGAAAGGTGTGAATCCATCTCTTCCCCCAGCTATGGGTAAAATAGCACATGGTGAAGTGAGTAACGCCACTTCTGGTGCTTGTCGCCTCTAAGTCTAATTCACATATTGCAAACAGGTCAAGCAGGGATGGCTGAAGCCATAGCCAGCGTGAGGGCACTAAAGAAGACAGTTACAAGATAAACAAGAGGAGTAGCAATAGAGAGGTTTGGATTCATATCCATACCAGAAATATTAACGTTTTTTTTCTAGACATAATAAGGAGTATATGTTTAAATTTTCAGCCCTATACCTCCATTCGTGTGGCCTGTATGTGTGATAGCCAACCAGACCAACTTAAAAACTGAAGAAACCTGTGTTGATAGTTTCCAATACAAATCTAGAATGCTAGTCTTGAACTTCAATCAGAAAACTAGAGGGCATAAGATCTAGAGTTCAATTCCTGAACATGACAACATTATGTTTCCATCTCTGATGGCCAACAAAGAAAAAAGGCCTCCTTCTCTTCGATAGACAATGGAACGACACTGAAATGACCCCTCCAGGGCCCAATCCTGGGCAAAGCGTATGGAGATCCTGGGATGCCCAGTTGACAGTATCCACCTCTCAGGCCTTTCTGATGTAGGCTGAAAGCAGAGTGCGATCCATTTAGCATCAGCTCAGCTGCCGGAAGGACGTCCAAGTTGGCATCCAACTATCTTAAGGAGGCTCTCCTCCCTGGTTTGGAATCCGCCTTCCCAAGGCGAGAAAAGCCCCAGTCTGCTTTGCTCTTTTACCCATAGCTGGGGGGGAAGAAGAGATGGATTCAGGCCTTTCCCAAAGGACATTAGTGCAAAGTGAACGTAAACAGCCTCAACTGACGATTCCATTGTCTGCGCCAATAACCACTGCGCCACCTGTACCTCTTTCGTAAAATGGTATATATTTATAGATGTTAATATTATAATGATAGTCAGTCAGATGGAGATGAATTACAGGTCTGGTTAGTCACTCAATAGAAACTGTCACAGGACTGTCTTTTGGCAGCATGCTGTGTTGAGGGTGATTAATAAAAAAATTGAAAAAGAGATGATCCAATGAATAAGTTACATCTCTCACCTTTTGTTGGGCAGTGATCACTAAAAAAAAAGTCTGCATTTTCAAATAACAAGTGTGAATGCGGGCGGACACAAAATAATGGACCAATTTAGCAAAAAAAAAAACCAAATTCATTTCTAGACATAAGGAGTAAATTTTTAAATTGTGGCCATCTAGCTCCATTGATGCGGCCTATACATACATACATAGCCAGCCAGCCAGACCAAAAATCTGAAGAAACCTATGTTGACAGTTTTGGTTGAGGGTTTCTAATAAGAACACAAAATGCAAATGAAAGCATTTTTGCAATAAACAATAGCCAGTAATTGGCTGCTAATTCATTATTGTATTGAATACAATACAAGCTTCAATAAAGTGAGAAAAATTGTGAACTCATTATTTTCTCACTTTATTTCACAATGATTATTTTCTCAACTAAGAATAACTTTATTTTCTATAGTTTTGAGGAGGGTCATTAACATCCAAATAGTTCTTCGGACACTTGAACTCCTTCTTGTTGTTTGTGCTATTAACATACGGAAACAGGCCGCCCCCTCAAAGTCAGACTTGAAGAACACAAAAAAGCCATAATCAAGGGCGAGATAGAAAAATCTGGAATGGCTGAACATATCTGGAGAGAGAAAGGCGACCACCTTCCTCTCTGGGAGTAAGTCCAGATTATTGACAGAGAGGCAGCACATATAAACATGTTGACTGAATTCATTAGTCAGACAATTGCGGCGTTCAACCTGATGTGGCTTCCGCAACTCAACAAACACAAACCCTACAAGAATAAAGAAACATCTGAATCCTATGTTATAAGGGTTATGTCCTTTGAAATTAAAAACTTCTGTTTACCCCATCACATTCGGATATTACACCTGAGGAAGGCTGAAGAATGGATCGGCCGAAACATTATGTTAACAACACCGACAACACTAACAACAAGAAGGAATTCAATCGTCCAGAGAACTATTTGAATAAGAGTGACTTGTTCCAGTATTGAAAGAAAAGTTAGACCCACCCTAGTTATCAATTTACATAACATGGGCCTTGGGAAGGCATTACAAAGTAGAGAATTATACCTCTTAAGCATTTTAGATAGTAGTAGTAGTACAGAGAAAGCTCTCTTATCCAACCGAGACGAGCAGGGAGTATTTTTATTTGATTTATTTTGTTTGGATAATTGATTGTTCGGATAATTGATCTGATCATGAAAAAGGGAGCCATACTGCACACAATTAAGGGACCTTCAAATCTTGTTTGGATAATCTGAAAATTAGGATAATTGATGTTTAGATAATCAAGGTTTCTCTGTAGCTTTAGTTTTATTTATTTATCAGCTTTTAAGGCCCATTGAGGCCTCTCTTCCCCAAGTAAGTGTAAGACATGGGGGGCGGGGGATAATGGGCCTTACCCTGTCATACTGGTCCATGATGTGTTGGCAGGTGGGAGGAGATGGATACATTCCTTTCCCAAGCACATTAATGTGAAGTGAGTGCAAACTGTCTTGTTCAAAGTTTGAACTCTGCTCACTAATCCCATTCTCTGTGTCCTTAACCGGTCAGCCACTCACACCTCCATAGTAGGAGGAGGGGGAGGAGACTGTTTTAGATAAGATCTTTTTTGTTCAGGATTTTTATTTTTCAAATTCTGCTAAATTTTGATGTTTCTGAGAACCAAGATTTCAAACACTTTTCAAATTTCTTAAATCAATTGTTTTATGTATATGCTTTGAACATAGCTTTAGGTATACAGGTATACCTTCATTAGTGCAGTTAATACGTTCCACAATTTTCTGTACTGTTCACAACCGCACTGTTCAAGTCTTACTATAATTTATTGTGTATTTTTTCCAGCTTATACTTCCTTACATGAATTTGTACAGCAATGCCATAACCATACTACATCAAAACCCACACTAATCAAAACTGCACTATTCAAGGTATTGGTGAACCATTAGCAAAGCAATTGGTATTTACTGGTGTTATGATAGAGACTTATGGGTTGCAATAATTTAGTCAGCTACCTTCTGCAGTTTGCTTATTGTTTTAAATTCATTTTCAGACTGCTTGAGATGTTTCTTAATATTATTTGGATTTTCTTTCAGCATTTTTGGTTTGGTTTAATATTGGCTATTTTACAAGAATCTGCATTCCAAGCAATGAGTCTCTCTTTTTTTTATTTCCTGTTCCTTTGCAGTTTTTTTCTATTCTAAACTTGTAGTTATTGCAGTTTACACACCCCAAAAATCAGTTTGGGATATATTACGTCTTTTTTTAAAAACGGTTTTCTTTTATAAAATTGGAAAAACTGGACATGTAACTACGATGTAGGCAAGGTAATTGCGCATTGGTCCGCTCTGAAATTTAATCACATCTTTCGTGGCCTATTGTCCACCCTTCCACAAAATATCATAGAAATTGATTGAGAACTTTTGGAGATATTATGTGGACAGTCATGAGCATATACACAAATGTATGGAGAAAAAAAAACCGGAAAAATATCTCTCAATCAAAAAAGAAATTCCTGGATCAGCCCCAATTGCCCACTCTTCCACAAAATTACATTGGAATTCATAGAGTACTTTTGGAGATGTCTTGTAGACAGACTGACAGACGCAACCGAATACATATACTTCTCCAACTTTCTTGGCAGAGAGAATTAAACTAATTGGTTCAACTAATGTTCTTAAATCCAGTTGGATATCTCCTTTAATTTATTGACTGATCATCATGTAATCAAGCCCTGTAGCCCTGTAATGCAGTTCATGCCTGCAAGGATTTTACTGACCACTAATTATAAAATACTATTCTTTGATGGATATCATCATCATCAGCAGCAGCAGCCTTTTAATGTCCGTCGTTGTACATAGACCTTCCCCAAGATTTGCCAGTTCTCCGGAACCTGTCTAAGTCATCACGCCATCTCATCTTATTCTTGAATGTGCTAATTTAATACCAGGACTAAAACTTTAGATTTATTGGTTTATAATCAGATAAGGAGGTGTGAGTGGCCAAGCGGTTAATGGCACAGAGAATGGGATCGACAAGCCGAGTTCAAACTCCGGCTGAGAGAGTTTGCACTCACTTCTCACTAATGCATTTGGGAAAGACATGTATCCATCTCTTCCCCCTGCCAAACGTGGCAGGTTAAGGCCCATCACCCTCCCCCCCCTCATATCTTGCATCCATTCCCCAAATAAGTGTATGTGTCCAACAATGGATCTTAAAGGCTGATTGAAAAAAAAAATCAGATAACTGACCTGCTTGAAGAGATTTCTTAGACCTCATATATACCCAGAACTTGAAGTTACCAACCTCATTCTCTAACCACTAAGCAACTAGAGAATAAACGAATAATATGATGTAGTGTGACATAAAAAAGAAAAAAACAATTTCTTCTTTCTTCGCCCACTCTCTCTATCCTGCCTTTCTTATGAATGCTTCAACCTATTCAAATTTTGGTCAGAACAAAAACCTTTTGCCATTCATAGAACTATCGACTTTTGTCAGAGTTAAAAAAAAAAAAGAATTAGATAACTGACCTGCTTGAAGAAATTTCTTAGATCTCATATACCCCGAACTTGTAGTTACCATCCTAATTCTCTAACCACTAAGCAACTGGCAACAACAGCAGTAACAACCGAATTCTATGAATTGAATATGTAGAGAGAGATAGAGAGAGCATTTGTTTTCACTTTGAAATAGACACATATTGATGCATATCAATTTGCTTAATGCAATCTTCTAGCACTCTAGCACGTTTACGCAGTGTGGTGATCATTAATTTATCTTCGACATAAGTTGTTGGATGGCCTTCATTCAACATGAAGAGAACAGAGTATTAGAAAATTGCAGCATTTACTTCATAATTGTACAGCAATACCCCGGTTAGCACTCTTAGATACATTCCTAAAAAATGCAGCACTAAACGGGGTCATTATAACATAGCATAAATAGAGTTACAACTTGGTAGGGTAAGCAGAGTATTATTGTAATTAATATCATTGTTGAGCCTAAACAAGATGGATTAGTGCTGTGTATCTCATCTGGTATCTGATTTCCGGAGCTGGTGAAATATCTCAAGGTTTTGATGTATATTGCTACATTATAGATTATTGTGTATGTGTTTATTCTACTTATGGCAAACATCATAACAATCATATTTACACAATATCTAAGGCCTTACACATTTGCGGTGGTGTAATAAACATCATAGTTCTTCTTAAAATCATTTATATCTGTTGATAGCACTACATATTCAGCTAATCTATTACACAGTCCCATCATTGTATTGCTAAAAAAGAATTTTCAGATATTTAATCTACTTCTATTTAAATAGTTCTTTGGATGATTGAACTCCTTCTTGTTCTTTGTGTTGTTAACACGTTTTGACTGATCCATTCTTCACCCTTCCTCAGGTTTTGTTTCTTTATCCTTGCCAACAAGGCAAGGATAAAGAAACACCCGAATCCTACATTATAAGGGTTGCCTCCTTTGAAGTTAAAAACTTCTGATATTACACCTGAGAAAGAATGGATCGGCCAAAACATTGTGTTAATAACACAAATAACAAGTAGTTCAATCATCCGAAGAACTATTTGAATGTTAATGACACTTCTCTAAACTATAGAAAATATCTTTACTTCTATTTACTGCTACCGTATATGTGTGGCCACTCAGTCCCTTGTACTCCCTTCTAATAAAGAAATACATTAGGGCTACTAATTTTATTGTTAGCCTATTGATGCAATGTCTACACATTTATATTATAACATTTATTAGATATTTACCTCGTGGGTATTATAGATTTTATAATTATTACACAGACTTTAAAGAAGGCACCTTATTTTGCCTTTCCCTAAGTAATTTTTGCAATTTGGATAGCACATAAGCTTAACTGCTGCTCTACCTATTTATCAAGTCCTCATAATTAATACTTTCTTTCTGGAAATTCAATGTTGGTTTATTATATATAAATTGTCCTATTCATCGAGCCAGGACATTCCACCTAACCTCAATTTACTTCTGACATAATGGACTAATGCAGTTACAGTGCATGAACAATCTTGAGGATTTAGCTAAGGAAGAGTGCAATTAACGCATATGAAAGGATGGAATCAACTACATTAGTCTTATTAGAGATGTTCTGTGATTATATTAACATCTACAGCAACGAATTTGTAGCTTTTTATTAAAAAGTTGGCATTAATTAATAAAAAAGAACAAATTAATGGCTTTTAACTTCATTATTGCATTAATATCTGATCAATATGTTGTATAGTTATACTTTTTCGAGCTTTTGTATGCTGTGTTTAACTATCATATTTTACATCTGTCAAACCAATTATTTTGATGTTAGATATAATTGGAGTGTTGATCATCAGGACACACTTATGCTAAGCTTACATAGTTTTCTTGTGCAATACATAAACTGATCAGAGGTGTGAGTGACAGCAGTTAATGGTGCGGACAATAGAATGTCTTTCAACGTCATGCCATGTTGGGGTTGATTAATTAAAAAATTGGAAAAAGGGGTGATCAATGAATAAGTTACTCCTCTCACCTTTTATTGGGCAGTGATCATTAAAAAGTCTGAATTTTCAAAACACAAGCATGAATGCTGCTGGACGCAAACCAAGGGACCAATTTAGCAGAGACTTACATTGCAAATTGAACCCCCTGCTAAAAACCTATTATGGGGGTAATTTTGAAAATACAAAAGAATTGTTTTTCTTAGAAATAATAAGGAGTAAATGTTTAAATTTTCAGCCCTCTAGCACCCTTGGTGCGGCCTGTACACGCAATACATACATACAGACCGGCTTAAAAACTGAAGAAACCTATGGTGACAGTTTTGGTTGACGGTTTCTAAAAATAATCTGCACTGTCTTGATAACATTCTGCCGAAAGCTCTCACCTCTGGCAGGAATTGTTGTAACTGAATAAGAAACTTCTGCTGAAGGCTATCCAAAATGATAAAGATCTATCTCTATAATGAACAGTCTGTTTGTTTCTCTGTCTGTAACAATGGACTCTTACACTTAAAGGTAACAATTTTGCTGATAAAAATATCTCCTACCCGCTATTTGAAGCAATGGACTCTTCCACTTAAACAAATTCAGTCACTTAATAAAACCTCAGATGAAATTGAGCGATGTAAACATCTTTTTACACTATTAACAGCTTTGAAGTAGTGAACTATTAAGTCTTAAAGTAAGAGAATGTGAAGAAACTACACAAAACATTGGTAGATAATATGTGGCTTGATTTAAGCTGGAAATAGGCCCAGGCCAGATGGGAAATGTAGACCCCATTTCAAACGGCTCATTAAGTATTTTTGTAATCAGTACTACATACATATGATTTATGTATGTGTATACATTTACATGTAGTGTATATGATGTACAAATAACAGAAAGAAAGATTTATAAGAAAGGTAATGGCAAGCAATTTCATTCAAAATGTCTATAAGACAACAGAGTTCAGTACTGTAATAAGAAGCAGTAAATACAATAGTTCATTCATATTTATTCTCTATTCAGAATTTATCTGTATTAATCTTTTATGAATAAAGATGTTGAAAATGGCCTAAACAGCTGTAACAGAAGACATACACTAGACGGAACTACGTTCATAAAAATGTTAATTTTAGAATTTTCACATTCATAACGTCCAGAACACTGAAATTGATAATAATTTTCATAGTTTATTGAATCTTCTTTAAAATATTATTACCATATCAATATTCTTTAACAAAGGTTCCCCCCCTTTACTTTTTCTACCAATTGTAGGCCCAACTGTCCCACCTTCTGTTCTGGCCCTGGTCTAAATGCAGAAGATTCTGGCAATCTAGAGACAACATTTTTAGAAAGAATGGTTATGAAACCAGTGTTATTAAGCTATTATTGCTACTAGTGATACTCCTGCTTAATACAAGTAGCTGCCTCTAGTTGATTTTGTTTTGATTTTTAAACTTGTCATTGTATTGCTTCATTGATTTCTTTAGCTAATGGCAACACTGTAATTGTGAATAATTGTAAAGTAGTGAATGTGTGATGAAAAGCCTTCGAAATTAGATTCTTGGCGAAAATTCAGTATTAGAAACCGACAACCAAAACTGTCAACATAGGTTTCTTCAGTTTTCAAGTGGGTCTGGCTTGATGTATATCTATGTATGTGTCACGCATACAAGCTGCACCAATGGAGCTAGAGGGAACAAAATTTAAACATTTACTCCTTATGTCTAGAAAAAACAGATTTTAATGGAGGGTTCAATTTACAATTTAGGTTTATGCTAAATTGGTTCCTTAGTTTGCGTCTGGTAGCATTCACTCTTGTTTCTTGAAAATTCAAACTTTATTTAGTGATCATGGCCCAACAAAAGGTGAGATAATTATTTATTTATTTATTGATCAACCCTTTTTAAAACATTTTTAATTAATCACCCCCAACAGTGCATGCTGCCAAAAGACATTGGTCACATGATGGTTTCTATTGAGTGACTAACCTGACCTGTTTTTATAATGCGTTTGATTTTTGTTGACAGCAGAAAAGCATAAATTATACATGCAGGAGAGATAACTTGAATTGATTGATTATTCTCGGTTGTAAAGCTAGTGTCCTTATGCTGGCTATGGCATCGGCCATCCCTAGCCTGGGGCTTCCTATATCACAAGTTTCACTTGTCTCAGCTTGAGATATGTGAAATAAACTTAGAGGCAACAAGCACCCGAAGAGGTGTCACTCACTTCATGATTCTCGCTTACGCACCTGGTATTTCTAAGCAATCATCCATCTTAGTACTGACCAGGCTCAACATTGCTTAACTTTGGATACACCAGTTCTCATGCCATCACCAATGTGATTTTGCCGTAAAACTATGTTGTAAAGAATCACAGTTAATCATTGAAATCTTTTTATTTGAACTGCATATTAAAGCTAGCCCTCACTTTTCCCCATTTAGCTTTGTGCAGTACCACATACTTGCTGAAACAAAAGTGAAGCTGTAATTAGCAGCAACCTGCAACTGCTGTTTGATCAGTTGGTTGCTAACTTGTAACTTAATTTCACCTGATATTTAAACAGTGTAAGGTTGGCCTAACAGATATGCTACTTGTCTACTTACCTCCAGGTAGGACATTTGAATCACAGCAGGGTTTTGTTAATTTTATATGTTTGCTGTGGTGTGACAGAAAATAACAAACCAACAAAAAGGTGACAATGGCTTTTATATAATAAGATTTTTATTTGTAACCAAGCATAACAATCACATTTTCAATTATATATTACTGTAAACATTTCATGGATCCACCCCAAAATGTAATCACTTCTTCCCTAGCCCATTGGCCACCTTTCTACAAAATGTCATTGTGTGGACATATAGCTACGATGCAGGGGAGGTAACTTCTGGATCCACCCCCAAATTTGATCCCTTCTTCCGTAGCCCATTACCCACCCTTCTGGAAAATGTTATTGAAATTCATTGGGAACTTTTGGAGATATTGTGTGGACAGACTGACAGACAAACATAAGTGGATATATATATATATATCTCCCAACTTCATTGACAGAGGTAAACAATAGATGAAATGTATAAAATTTATTTTTCTTTGCCTTTTGGCACAAGTTAAAATTTAATACCATTTTCTGAACAACTTCCAAATGAGCCATTAGTCTATAATGTTTCTCTAAGTTTATTTGTAAAATTTCATGAAAAGTAAGAAAAAAAAAATTCAGATTTCAACTTTGAAGGAAAATAATACCTACAAACATAGGCGTCCGCTGGGGTGGGTGGGGTGTCAAACAGGGCATTTGCACCCCCCTGGATCAACAAGCTCACAGAGGGCTGGAGGGTGGACATTTGGTAAAATTCAACATTCAAATGCATTCTGTTAATATTTCCTGAAACTAGATCAAATTTCCAGCTAAATAAATAAAAACATTATGTCTAAAGCTAATTTCTTTGGAAAATTATAAAGTTTTGAAATTCATTAGTGGCATTTTTTAAAAAGAAATGTAAGAAAAAGAAGGGGAAAAAGATATTTGAGTAGACTTTTTTGATTCTATCAAACAACAACTTAAAATGTTTTTAAACCATATGCTATTTTGTCACATTTTTTGGCCAAAGTATGTGAAAAGTTCATCTTTTTAGACATTTTAATGTTAAAAAATGAAAAAATCCTGCGTAAAATGGATTTTCTTTTTTGTTCTAGAATGTATAAATGGCTTCCATTTGACCATCAACTGGTGATACTGCACAAGACATTTTGCACAGTGAAATCAACAGAAACAGGTCTGGCTAGTCATTCAATAGAAATCATCACATGACCAACACCTTTTGGCAGCATGCCATGCTCGGGGCGATCAATTAAAATTTGGAAAAGGGGGTGATCAATGGATAAGTTACTCCTCTCGCCTTTTGTTGGACACTAAAAACGTAAATTGAACCCACTACTAAATTCCTATCTTGGGGAGGAATTTTACAAAAACAAAATTTCTTTCTAGTCTTAATAAGAAGTAAATATTTAAATATTCAGTCCTCTAGCTCCATTGGTACAGCCTGTGCATATGATACATACATATAGCCAGCCAGCTTAAAAACTAAAGAAACCTATGTTGACAG
>VCCN01005704.1:2030525-2062461 GCA_006491835.1 Architeuthis dux | reverse complement strand
TATGATGAACAATTGAAACTAAAGTTCCTTATTTTGATTATTATTATAAAACTTTCCTTGATGTTACTTGTGTTGACTTGATAGAACTTTCAGTTTATAGGCAACTATAGAATATTGATATAATCTTTTCTTTATATGCAATAATTGTGAACTATCAACCAATATTGTAGTGTTTGAAAATATATCAAAATATGTTTTCTGTCCAAAATACCTTCATAAGGATATCAGATTTGGGAATTTTTCAAACATTTTTTGTTTCGAAATATCTATGCTATTAACATTATTTTAACGAGGTATCAACCAGAATTTAGTATTTGTTTTTCTTAAGATATGACTGAATATGTGCTTTTTTTTCTCAAAATGCCCATATATGGAAATTAGGTACCAGACCCCCCATAATTTGGGAAATTTTCCAATTTTTCGTTTCAACATCTATGCTATCAATACCACTTCTAACGAGGTATCAACCACTATTGTAGCATTTGTATTTCTTAAGATATCACAAAATGTCCCGAAAATCAGTGTTTCAGCCCACTGTGCTAGGGTGAGGGGTTTGAAAGTTGGACCCTTTATAGTTAATAAAGGTTAATGGTGCAGTACAATTGTTTTGTGTAACCCCAACTTAATGTACTCATATAAAAAGATGGTATTTTTCTTCACTGGTAAAAGGGTTGCTGCTAAGATATATTCCAAATATATCCATTTGCTCCCCCTGGAAAAAATATCCTTTTGATCCCCCCCTGGAAAAGTGGCAGCGGACGCCCCTGCCTACAAATGATAAATTGTGGTCTGTTCAAAAGATATTAACAAGAACAACAAAAGTGTGGATGTTATTTGAGGAAAAAAGCTTTGTTTCAACCTAAGGCTGTTGGGAAATTTAGCATGAAAACATGTGTTAAGTGGAATAGAGCAATGTTGAATGCTTACACAATTGTAGACATGTTTGGACAGGAGGCAAAAGAAAGAGAGGAGGAAAATGAAAAATGGTTCAGTGAACAGATTAACTACAAACACTTAGGCACAAACACATGTTCGATTAAATGCACAATGTACAATATAGAAAGCACTCAGAAAGCGCATACCTCTGCCAATGCCATTGGCACTAGAAACTGAATGAAAACAAGTTCATAGATAATTACGATGCAGGGAAGGTAATCATAGGCATATGGGAACTCTTTGGTTGGAGGGGGGGTTGATTTGCCCGGAAATTTATACGGTTTTACCATGAATTACACTGTTTTGCCTGATTTTGGTGGGCATTTGCCCCCATGCCCCGTATGCCTATGGAGTTAACAGTAAAAAATCCCTGGACCCACCACAAAATTTAATCAATTTTCCTTTAGCTCATGGCCTACCTTCCAGAAAATTTCATTGAAATTCATTGAAAACTTTTGAAGATATTCTGTGGACCAACATGAGTCAATATATATATGTATGAAAAAATATCTGTCGGAAAAATAATTCCTGGATCCTCCCCCAAATTCAACCAATACTCCTTTACCCCATGGCCTACCTTTCCAGAAAATATCATTGAAATTAATTAAGCATTTTTAGAGATATTCTGTGGACATATAGCTACGATGCAGGGGAGGTAAATGTAAAAGATTCCTGGATCCACCCCCAAATTAATCCCTTCTTCCGTAGCCCATTACCCATTGTTCCGGAAAATGTCATTGAAATTCATTGAGAACTTTTGGAGATATTGTGTGGACAAACAGACACTAGTGAATACATATTTCTCCCATCTTTGTTGACAGGGTTAAATTATTATTTCTGAATGAAAATCGGTGAAAAATCACTCAGTGGGAAAAAAATCCCTGGATTCACCCCCAAATTTAATCAATTGTTCCTTAGCACATGGTCCACCCATTCAAGAAAATTTAATTGAAATTCATTGAGAACTTTTTGAATGTATAAAAAAATGAAAGAAATATCTCTCGGTCGGAAAACATTACCTTGATCCGCCCCCAAATTCAACAATTCTTCTATAACCCATTGCCTACCCTTCCAGAAAATTTAATTGAAATTCATTCAGAACTTTTGGAGATATTCTGTGGAATTCCTGGATCCGTCCCAAAATTTAATCAATCCTTCCTTGGCCCACCCTTCCACCAAATGTCATTGAAATTCATTGAGAACTTTTGAAGATATTGAGTGGACAGACACAGACAAACAAGAGTGAATACATATACCACTTCCCACTTTGTTGGCAAAGGTGATAAAGAACCTCTTTTTGATAAAGTACTTTGAAAAGAACCTACCCAAATGTAGAAGCGAATCTCATCCTCACTGTTTCGACATCACATTTGCAAACTGTTTTTGATGTTAACTCAACAGTGTTTAGTATGGCAGATCCCCATTTGCCTACAGTTTGTTCATGTGATGCAGATAAAATAGAATTAACCAATAAAGCTTAATGATTTTCTTGGTGTAGGTGCACGACTTTTCTTGACGAATGTGTGCAGGACTTTTCTTGATATTGGCACAGGTCTTTTCTTGGCGTAGGTATGAGACATTTCTTGATATTGACACAGGACTTTTCTTGATGTAGGAGTGAGACTTTTCTTGACTAGAAACAGGATTTTTTTTGACTTGGGCATGGAACTTTTTCTTGATGAATGTGCGTGACTTTTCTTGACATAGGCTTAAGACTTTACTTGATATTGGCACAGGACTTTTCTTGAGGTAGGCTTGAGGTTTTTCTTGACATAGGAATAGGACTTTTCTTGATGTAGAAACCGAATTTCTCTTGACATGGGCACAGGACTTTTTCTTGACGAATGTGCATGACTTTTCTTGTAGGCGTGAGACTTTTCTTGACGTAGATGTGGCACCTTTTCTTGATGTAGACGGGACCTTTTTTCTTGACGTAAACAGGATCTTTTTTCTTGACGTACATGTGGCACCTTTTCTTGCCATGGCACCTTTTCTTGACATAGCCGTGGCACCCTTTCTTGCCAATGCACCTTTTCTTGCCAATGCAACTTTTCTTGACGTAGACAGGACATTTTTTCTTGACGTAGATGTGGCACCTTTTCTTGACGTAGACGGGACATTTTTTCTTGCCATAGTCGTGGCACCTTTTTTTGCCGTAGCTGTAGCACCTTTTCTTGCCAATGTACCTTTTCTTGACGTAGACAGGACATTTTTTCTTGATGTAGATTTGGCACCTTTTCTTGACATAGCTGTGGCACCTTTTTTTGACGTAGCCGTGGCACCTTTTTTTGACGTAGCCGTGGCACCTTTTCTTGCTGTAAACAGGACAGTTTTTCTTGACGTAGATGTGGCACCTTTTCTTGACGTAGACATGGCACCTTTTCTTGACGTAGACATGGCACCTTTTCTTGATGTAGACAGGACATGTTTTCTTGACGTAGATGTGGCATCTTTTCTTGACGTAGACGGGACATTTTTTCTTGCCATAGTCGTGGCACCTTTTCTTGACGTGGCACTTTTTCTTGACATAGCCATGGCACCTTTTCTTGCCGTAGCTGTAGCACCTTTTCTTGCCAATGTACCTTTTCTTGACGTAGACAGGACATTTTTTCTTGACATAGATTTGGCACCTTTTCTTGACGTAGACGGGACATTTTTTCTTGCCATAGTCGTGGCACCTTTTCTTGACGTGGCACTTTTTCTTGACATAGCCGTGGCACCTTTTCTTGCCGTAGCTGTAGCACCTTTTCTTGCCAATGTACCTTTTCTTGACGTAGACAGGACATTTTTTCTTGACGTAGATTTGGCACCTTTTCTTGACGTAGACAGAACATGTTTTCTTGACGTAGATTTGGCACCTTTTCTTGACGTAGACGGGACACTTTTTCTTGATGTAGACATGGCAACTTTTCTTGATGTAGACAGGACATTTTTTCTTGCCATAGTCGTGGCACCTTTTCTTGATGTGGCACCTTTTTTTGACATAGCTGTGGCACCTTTTCTTGCCATAGCCATGGCACCTTTTTTTGACGTAGCCGTGGCACCTTTTTTTGACGTAGCCGTGGCACCTTTTCTTGCTGTAAACAGGACAGTTTTTCTTGATGTAAACAGGACAGTTTTTCTTGACGTAGATGTGGCAACTTTTCTTGCCGTAGACAGGATATTTTTTCTTGACGTAGACATGGCACCTTTTTTTGACATGGACGTGGTACCTTTTCTTGATGTAGACGGGACACTTTTTCTTGATGCAGGCATGGGACAGTTCTTTTCTTGACCCAGGTATGGGACTTTTATTTTTTGATGCAGACATGGGGCCTTTCTTTTACTTTTTTTTGACGCAGGCATCGGTTTGGGATTTTTTTTTAATGCAGACATGAGGTCTTTTCTTTTCTTTTTTTTTTTTGACACGGGCATGGGGCTTTCCTTCTTTTGACGCAGACATGGGACTTTTGGCTTTTTTTCTCTTTGTTTTTTTGACGCAGGTATGGGTTTTGGGGGTTTTTTTGACACAGGTATTGGGCTTTCCTTCTTTTGACGCAGACATGGAGCTTTTGTTTTTTTGTTTTTTGGATGAAGGCAAGGGGCTTTTTTTCTTTTTCTTTTTTTGACACATACATGTGGCTTTCTTTTTTGTGGGGGATGCAGGCATGGAGCTTTTTCTTTGACGCAGACATGGGGCTTTTGTTTTTTGGACACGGGCGAGGGTTTTTTTTTGTTTTTTTGACATACATGTGGCTTCTTTTTTTGGGGGGGGATGTAGGCATGGAGCTTTTTCTTTGATGCTGGCATGGGGATTTTTTTTTGACACAGATATGTTTTTTTTTTCCTTTGACGCGGACAAGGAGCTTTTCTGTCTTTTGACATAGGCCTTTGGGTTTTTCTGTCTTTTGACGCAGGCCTTTGGATTTTTCTGTCTTTTGACGCAGGCCTTTGGGCTTTTCTGTCTTGACGCAGAGCTTTGGGCTTTCTGTCTTTTGACGCAGGCCTTTGGGCTTTTCTGTTCTTGATGCTGGCATGGGGCTTTTCTGTTCTTGATGCTGGCATGGGGCTTTTCTGTTCTTGATACTGGCATGGAGCTTTTCTGTTCTTGATGCAGGCATGGGACTTTTAGTGTCTCATTTGTGTTATTACATTCAGTACTAGTGTAAACAACTAATCAGTATCAATGATAGCGTCTCCTTGTAATTATTCTCATTGTTGTGACAGGAAGGATGAACGCGGCACGTTTTTACAAGGATGATAATCCTGTTTACAATTATGCATACTTATCTCCTGTACTATTCTTAGTAAATCATTGATTGTCACAGCTTACTCTAAATCTTTGACTTGAACAGGTTATTCATGTCAGACCTGTTGAAAAACTGAAATTTGATTATTCAGTTATTTCATTTGCTTTCATTTCTGTGGTTTTCATGCAGAGATTATTTAAAAAACCTGGAATAATCAAATACAGTCCATAAAAGCACTTTGTGACACCACTATCTTTGCATTGTCAGTTCTGATGATAATAACTTTTCATGACGTCATAGAGTTCTCTCACCAACACCTGCTGACTATTGACATTCATGACTATTTGACACGTGAGGCCTTGGGTGTTTGTTTACCTCTGCTAACAAAGTTGGGAGAGGTATATGTATTCACTTGTGTCTGTCTGTCCATCTGTCAACATAATATCAAAAAGTTCTCAATGAATTTCAATGAAATGTTGTGTAAGGGTGGGCCATGGAAGAAGTGATTAAATTTTGGGGCGGATCCAGGGATTTGTTTTCGATTGAGGAAGTGTACAGCGTTATGCACTCTCTGAATGCTTCCTAGTTTGGTTTTTATTATTCTGCAGAAAAAAGAGTTAAAAATGAACAGTAAATAAAAATCCTAAATTTCAAGGGAAGTAACTCAATAGTTGTACATATTGTGAGAATTGCGTTCCCTCCCTTGTTTTTAAATATCTTATTTTCATTTACTTGTTATTTAGTGCATGGCATTGACAGAGAGAGGTATGCATTCTCTGAATGTTTTCTAGTTGATACATATTTTTTATACACCTACATAGGAAGTACAGGTCTAAAATTGATTGCATCTCTCTGGTAGAGAATTGAACTCTGGTCTTCTATGCCATAAGTAGGTATACTTATCCTACTGATCAGGGTTTGGTCACATAATCTTCTTCTTTTTTTATTATTATTATTTGAATTTCTATGAGTTGATTTTTTTTTTAATAGAAAAGAGACTATATATATGTCTAGAAGGTTTTGTAGCTTCAAACACTAAAGATGTTACTAAAAAAAATAATAGTTTTTTTCTTTTTAATATAGAAGTTTGATATTTATATAAGTTTATATTTACATAAGTCTTAAAACTTCAGGGCGTTACTACAAAAAATGTTTTTTTAAAACCAAATATCTTTCCTACAGAAATGTTTTTATGTTCTGTTTTATATGTTTATTTCATTGTCATGTAAGTCAGTTTTTCACTATATATATACTGGAGATAGAAAAGTTTGCCGTTAAGACTTGGCAGAGGTTAGCACAAGATAGGTCGTCATGGAAGGAGATGGGAAAGGCCAGCAGTGGACTTATAACGGATGATGATATACTGGAGGCTGTAATGCATTTGTTAAAATTATCTACCCCTTTTTCTGTGGAATTTGAACGGTTTCTTCACATTCTTTTACCTACTTCAAAGCTGTTAATAGTGTAAATAAATGTTTACATCTTATCAATTTCATTGGAACTATTATTAAAAAATGACTCAACTCATTAAGTTTAAGAGTCTATTGTTATGGACAGAGAAACAGAAAAAATCACATTGCTCATTTAAATAAGTAGATTTAAATTGTTAACAGCAGTTTTCAAATACATACGTGAGAAAGTTTCATTTGTACTAGTTGCTTGTATTTCCTCCTCACTCTTTCTGGAGTGATTTCTATTTGAGAGCCTGTATTCATTGGCGTTTGCTAGGGGGCAGGTAAACAGGGCCTCGATCAGGCCTTCTCACCGAGGACGAAGGATTTGAAAATTGGAACCTTATAGAGGCCTGGGATCAAGGTGTCACTATGAACTGTAACAGCTTAGGACGAGTTACAGCTTAGTTACTCACTAGTCCCTTAACTGACATCTGGATATATATCGTCCCCCTCCCCCAACCTGGAAAAATTGGCAACAGTATTGTGTGTATGCTTCTTCAATTTTTGTATTGGTTGTCAGTTGTTGTCTATGAATTCTTATGAAAGAAATAACACTGTTAACAGTGTAAAATAGAAAAATGAATCCAGTCGAGTATATAAAAATTTTGACATTTGAGATTGATGGGCAAAAATTTTATGAAAGTCACTATTTTAAGCATTTTAACAAAATAAAACAAAATAAAATTTAGAAATTGTATTTGACAAAATGAATAGGGTGAAAAGGATCTACTGTAGTAAACATTATTTAATCTATCATCATCAGCCTTAGATGTCCGTCATTGGATATAGAAAGTCCCCAATATTCACTATACCTCTCGATTGTAGGCATCATGGTGCCTATATCTTCTGAACTTGTTTAAATTGTCACACCATTTTATTTTTTGCCGTCCAGTTTCACATGTGATCCCTGGGGATCCATGTTGTGAGTAGTAATGTCCAGCAGTTATCTGACATTTGCGTTTTCTAGTGGTTTTTATGATATCTCTGACTCCTGTTCTCTAATATAATGTGCTCTCTCCATGTGATGTTAAGCATGATCCTCTCTTGTGCACATTGCATGGTTGTTAGTTTGATAGCCCAACTTTTTATTAGGTTCCGTGTTTCAGCTCCGTAGGTGACCATCGGGAGTACGCAGTAGTTGTAGACCCTTCTTTTTAAGACTAATGGGATCTTCTTCTTCTTCTTCTTCTTCTTCTTCTTCTTGAACGTTGAGTTTGCTCTGCCAAAAGCTTGCCAACCTAGTGTGATTCTTCGTTTGATTTCTTCTTTTGTTTTGTCCCTGGTAGATGTAGTGGTCTAGTTTTTTTAGCTCTGCATTTTTGACCCTGGTAGTTTTGACCCTGGTAGTTTTTTTTGACCCTGGTAGTTTTGTCCCTGGTAGATGTAGTGATCTAGTTTCTTTAGCTCTGCGTTTTTAATTCTGATCATTGTGTCTTTGTCCTCAATGTATTTGTTGAAGATGACATTGGTTTTACTGAAGTTCATGTGAAGACCAACTTTCTTGCTTTCTTTATTCAGTTAATCTAACATTATTTGGAGATCATGAAAGTTGCTAGCAAATCTTAGGTTACTTAGGTATTCGCCATCAATTTTGATTCCTTTATTTATTCAGTCTAAGTTTCGGAAGACCGTTTTGAGGCAAGCTCAGGATGAGCTGGTGTCGCCTTCTCTTACTCCTTTTTCGAGTTGGAAGGGCTCCAAGTCTTTATGTATCCTGATAAACGAACTGCTGAATTGGTAGATATGCTGCAAAACTCTGACATATAATGTGTCCACGCCTTTTGATGTATAATTGTATCAATGACTTTGGGGATTTCCACCAAGTCGAAGGCCTTCTTGAAGTCAACAAATGCTACAGTGAGTGGCATTTAATGTTGTTTGATATTTTTATTTTTCTTCTATAAGGATATTACTTTCAAGTCTCTGTTCAATACTTTTTAATAATTCTTTGTTAAAACTGATTGGTTCTATGATGCAATACGCTAACTTCATTAATGCTTTATCTAATGTGATTATCTCTTATTATTATGAAGACATTGATTGAACATCTCTTGTTAAAATCAAATTATTTCTTATTTGTTTATGCATGAAATAATGAAAGAAACTTTCATCTTCAGCATGTTTTGTAGCTATAGAAATACATACATATATATTTTTAGAAATTATATTTATATATTTTAACACTTTATACATGAATTTTAGGACTTGTCCATCAAACAATATTAGGGCATATTTTTAGTTATCTTCATTCTTTATGAAAAAATGGCTAAACTAAAACAATATATCGATGGCTATGCATTCAATTCATGCAATCACATCACGACAGGAAATTGATTGTGTGCACCTCCTTGTTGTTGCGGGTGGTTCAGATTTTTTAAACAAAATGGCACCGATGATCGAAGAAAGGGAGAGAGAAAACATTTTAATGGGTTTAACCCTTTCATTCTGTTTGCTCCATTTTTCTTTGTTTCAGTTGTACTCGGATTTCTTTTTCTGTTTTACAAGTTTACATTTCATCGTTATTGTCTTTTTTATTTTATTGTTTGACTCTTGACACCAGATTCTATAATGATATTGGTTTTCGTGGGTGGTTTGAATTTGAACAGGTCTGGTTAGTCACTCAATAGAAACAGTCATGTGACCAATGTCTTTTGGCAGCTGCTGTGTTGGGGGTGATCAATGAATAAGTTACTTCCCTTTTGTTGGGCGGTGATCATTAAAAATGTCTGATTTTTAAAACACAACTGGGAACATTGCCGGACACAAACTTATTTGTTTTTAGCATAAACTTACATTGCAAATTGAAAACCCTCACTAAAAACCTATTTAGTGGGGTCATTTAAAAAACAAAACAAAACAAAAAGTTTTTTCTAGTATAATAAGGAGTAAATGTTTAAATTTTCAGCCCTCTAGCCCTGAAGAAAACTGTTGACAGTTTTGGGGGATAGTTTTGTTTGACAGTTTTCAGTATCCACTTTTACTGAATGAATCTTGTGCAAAAATCTAATTGGCAAACGTGAAACCAAAGTGTGAAATTTGCCAAGGAAGATGACAATGACTGTTGTTTAGGTTTCCCTAGGGCTTTGTGGTTGTCCTCAACGTCATAAAACTTCCTTCAGTTTTTCAATTTATGAAAACTTATAACATAAATATACCCTACTGTACAGTCAGTAATGCAGATCACATTCATATTATATTATAGTAATCAGTTTGTGAGGATGCAACACATGTTTCAAAGAATCTAAAGTAGTGATATCTTGTGTTTAATTTCTTTTGTCTGTTTTGATCAAATTCTCACTGTGTTCAATAAATATCTTGACTACCTCTTGCTCTTGGGTGTTGATAGCTTGATCTCATTCGACCAGTTCCAAATCCATTCATAAATGGATAATGCTGTGAGGTGGCAGAACTGTTTGCTGCTCGACTACACACTGCCTGAATTATGTAGGCATGGAATCATAACAAAGCTCCAAACATGACAGTTTTATCCTTCAGTAATCATAAAATCTGCATCTTTATGGATTTCTACTGTCTAAGAATGAACAGTTGTGTGAGCATCTTTGTCTAAACATTGTTATTAGAAGCTTACATGAGCTTTTCAAAATATTTTGCTATAAATTCTGATACTTTTAGAAATAACACTGATTGGTAGTGGTTGTTTAGTAAAGATTTAGAAAAAACCTTTATTGCCATACAATGATTTCATCAGAGGTGTAGCTAGAGATTGGGGGGGGGCTTGGCTTCTTGAGGGGCCCCCTCTAAAACTTAGTGAGATTAGTCAGTAGAAATACAGTAGGTGAACTACTATTTATAAAGCACTTGGGGCCCCCTCGATTGGGGGCCTGGTGGGCGTTTCCACATAGCCTCAAAGCTACGCTTCTGCTCTTCATATCTCACACACAATATCTCTGCTTTTTTCAGTTAAAAAACATTTTTTATTACTTGGAAGGAATCTGTTCATGTAGATATAGAAGCCAAAGTTAGATTGATCATCATTATTGTACCAAGATTGAAAAAGCAAATTTAAACCCTATTAGAAATTGTCAACATAGGTTTCTTCAGTTTTTAAGTTGGTCTAGCTGGCTGGCTAAGTAGATAGGTATTTTCTGGCTAAAAGAATCCGATGGATGAATTTGTGTCTACATTTACTTTGAGTAAAACTTTTCAGTAATCATTCCTGGTCGAAAACATAGGTTTCTTCAGTTTTTAAGCTGGTCTGGCTGGCTATGTATGTATCATGTATACAGGCTGCACCAATGGAGCTAGAGAGCTGACAATTTAAACATTACTCCTTATGTCCAAAAAAAACAACATATTTCCTTTGTTTTTTGAAAATTCCCCCCTGAATAGGGGGGGGGGTCAACTTGCAATGTAAGTTTATGCTAAATTGGTCCCTTAGTCTGTGTCAGACAGCATTCACACTTGTTTTTTGAAAATTCAGACTTTTTTAATGATCACTGCCAAGTAATTTATTCATTGATCACCACTTTTTTCCAATTTTTAAAAAATGGCCTGTTGCCAAAAGACGATGGTCACGTGACGGTTTCTATTGATTGACTAACCAAAACCTGTCACTTTGTTTTTATGTTTCAGATTGCATCATACGTATTCCGTGTTGCATCAGACAAACACTTACCTGTACTTTTACTGCTTAACTCAATTGATGCTGTTATTGTATTCATTAAGAAAAGATCCTCTTATCTCTGATATTTAAAAAAACACATTCTTATTGATTTGATAATGCACAATTACAGAAAGCCAAAGACCTTCCATTTTGAAAGTTATCCTACCAAGCAAAACAATATGCTCATTACAAAGGTGTTTTCCAATAATCCAAATGAGAGCAATATCGATATCTTCAATGAACATATTTACTTAAATAATAGACCGAGTGTATGTCTATATTTTTTTTTCTGTAACGTCCAAAGGAAATAACTTTCATATTTGTATGCAAGAGTTTCTTTCCTTAGAAGACTATTTCCTTATTTTGTTATTTGTAAGAGAAAGATGATTGTGCACAATAACATTTGAACTCTGTGACAATTTCTCAATTGAATTAGCTTCACACCGTCTCTTTATATTCTAAGCTTTTACGTAATTGCAATTACTCAGATAGTGCCTTCATTTTAAGATGTCAAGGGTAAATTAATCATTTAATAAAATCTTCCTTCATTATCATCCAACCAGAATTACAGCTGAATTTAAAAGGAAAACTGAAAAGCAAGCCTGAAAGTCAGACCATAGATGCGCTAGTTCTTTTCTTGTGTGAAGATCTAGCAAGGACAATGTTTCTGACTTTATTTTCAAGTTTACATCTAAAATTGAGTCAAAAAACATCTTAAAACACCTAGAAAGATCTAGATTCTCCAGATATATATCTAAAATCTAGGAAATATATTATATTATTAATAAATTAAATCTGACTTTAATCTTCAATGTTTATTTTATTAAAATATTACTTAATTTATTATTACAAATTAAATAAAAATATACTTATTTTAGTAAAAATAATCCAAGTAGCAATTTTCTGGCATCTAGATGCTACCAAAAACATCTAGATTTAGATCTAAATTGGCAACACTGGGCCTGGGATGTAACTCACATTTTGGTATGTCAGTCAGTGACAGCAATTGATGCTAGAGATGTGAGTGCATCTAAAAATCAGATTAGATAATCTAAGTACATTATAGCACTGAAGTATCTGAAGTTATTGTAAAGACAGGTCTGGTTTGTCACTCAATAGAAACTGTCATGTGACCAACGTATTTTGACAGCATGCCATATTGGGGGTGATCAATTAAAAAATTGGAAAACGGGGTAATCAATGAATAAGTTACTTCTCTCGCCTATTGGGCAGTGATTGCTAAAAGAATCTGTATTTTCCAAACGAACAAGCGGACATAGACTAAGGGATCAATTTAGCATAAACCTACATAAACCCCCCACTAAAAACCTATTTAGGGGGGATTTAAAAAAAACCCAAAACCCCCTTTTTTCTAGACATAATAAGGAGTGAATGTTGGAATTTTCAGCTCTCTAGCTCCATTGGTGCAGCCTGTACACGTGATATATATATATATATATATACATAGTCAGCCAGCCAGGGGTTCAATTTATAATGTAGGTTTATGCTAAATTGATCCCTTAGTTTGTGTCTGCTTGTTTTTTTTTTAATTCATATTTTTTTTTTAGTGATGACTGCCCAACAAAAGGCAAGAGAAGTAACTTATTCATTGATCACCCCTTTTTCCAATTTTTTAATTGATCACCCCCAACATGGCATTCTGCCAAAAGACATAGGTCACGTGATGGTTTCTATTGAGTGACTAACCAGACTTGTTTCTTTCCCAGTCCTCTTGAGGATTTGATTCTGATTACTTGGCTTAACTGGTTATTTTTTTTCAAATTGAAAGTTTCCTTTGGTTTGGTCTCATGTGGTCAGACGGGTGCTTGTTAGCAGAGACCTTCGAGATTGCTTGTTTACTTTTAGCTGAAAATGCCCCTGGCTGATGTCTGGCAGCTCTCAATTGGATTGCCCAAATACTGTAGTTCCAAAAGACCAGCCAGGCTGCTTGTGTCTTAAGTAGGAAAGCCAATTCTAAATTCTATTATGGTGATCAAAGGTTATTGACTTGACTAGATGTCCAAAGCGAGGGCTAATTTTGCCAAACGTACTTAACAAGTAGACAAACAAATGCTACAATCTTCAGCAATTCATGTGATTTCATTCCTCTTATCCTACTATAATTCACCAAATGTCCGTCCACCTGTCCGTCTGTCAAAGTGTAACGCAGGAACCAGACAAGATATCCCCATGAAACTTTCTGTGTGTACTAATCGGATCCCAGGTGTTCTTTTAGCAAGTTAGTTTTTGAAAATTTCAAATAAAATTATAGTGTGGGGGTCTGCATTCACGCCGACCCTGATAATAATGATCTGATTTCCATCTATCTATTTGTATAATACTAAGTCTGATTCTGTTTATCTGTATGTGACCTATAAGTAGCTGAACTGATGTATTGTAGCCTGAGGTCTTGAATTAAAGTACCCCTAAAATGTAGATGCAAAAAAAGTCTGGAGGATTTGCAACTGAATAATAATAGTGTGGGATCTACGTTCACATTCACCTCAATAATAATGATCTAATTTCTTTCTATCTATCTAATACTAAGTCTGATTCTGTTTATCTCTATGTGACCTGTAGCCGGACAACCGCATTGTAGCCAGAGGTATTGAATTAAGGTACCCTTTAAAAAAACACAATGCCAGAGAACCTTTTGATAAACCCAAGAGTTTTGAGCATACAGTATGACAATGAAATGTATATTGAGAAATATGAATTTGAAATTATATCTGCAGTTAGTGAATATGAGCTTCATGAAGATATCAGAATTACTTAATACTATACAAATTGAACCTTATCCTCAGGTATCTGACTGTTATCTCACATGTTAAATGCAACATGTGAGCTCCATTACTTCATCATTAACTCTTAAATCATTCTATTGAATTCAAAAAGTAATTCAAGGGGAGTAACTTCTGATTAATGTTACTTCGTTTGTGCTTTTTCTTTTTTCTTTTTCTTTAATTCAATTCATGAAAGAGTTCCATTTTTAAAATCCTATTAATTGAAGAGTTCCACTGCGGTTACAAGCAGTACATGAACAAGAGTTAAAGTGAAATTAGAAAGCACTCGGAGAGCGCATACCTCTTCCAACGCCATTGTTATTAAACACTCACAGAAGATAGTTACGATGCTGGGATGATAACTGTAAAAATTCCTGGCTCCACCCCAAAATTTAATTCTTTCTTAGCCAATGGCCTACCCTTCAAAAAATTTCATTGAAATTCATTGAGAACTTTGGAGATCTTGTATGGGGTAGACCTATAGCTATAATGCAGGGGAGGAAAAAATTCCTAGATCCGACCCAAAATGTAATCACTTCTTCCATAGCCGACTCTTCTACAACATTTCATTGAAATTCATTGAGAACTTTTGGAGATATTGTGTGGTGTGGACATATAGCTACAATGCAGAGGAGGAAAAGATTACTGGATCCACCCCCAAATTTAATCACATCTTTCATCATAGCGCATTGTCCACTCTTCCATAAAATTTTATTGAGAGCTTTTGGAGATATCGTGTGGGCAGACAGATGAACAGACATGAGTGAATACATATACCTCTTCCAACTTCATTGGGTGAGGTAAATCAGTTAAACTTTTTGCTTCTCTTATTGACATTTCCTCCGAAAAGTAAATAAGTTTCCATGGTAGGCTGGTCTGGCAAAGACCATTTCATTGATTTTCTTACAATACTAAACCTTGCCAAAACCCCACTATGTTTGTTTCCATTGATTTCCACTTATTGTTACTTTACTCTCATTGTTTCTAACATCTTTATTGTTCTGTTCAAATATCAACTTAGAAACATTGTTGTCTCATAAAGATTAAGTTTCTAATTATTCACAGGACACCGGAACTATTACACCATGTAACATGATTTTTGTTTCTGGGTAGTGAGTGTTATTTTCTAATTGATTATGTGTAAAAAGTAAAATGGCTGTTATTCCCTTCACCCTTTGCTTTTGTGACCAGGACAGTGATATTCATGGTTTCTTTTTCTTACTTTATGGGATTAAAAATGTGCAAATTCACCTGTTGTCCAATTGGAAATAAGTAAATTTCAAATTATCAATGTCCTGGTCACAAAACCAAAATTTGAAGGAAATAATACATTTTAGATATAATCAATTAGAAAATAATACATATTACCCAGGAACAGAAAAAAAAGTAAAAAAAACATTGCGCAGTGTTATATACCAGTGACAGCCTTTGGTAAAATAGCATTATTTTGAGACCTTAGTACAGTATTAAAAATATTTTATTTTTTATTAATGCAAGTTTTTAGAAAAACTCTAGAGCAGAGAAAGAAAATTTAACTTTTTTTCATGCATTTCATTTTATTAAGCAATAATTAGGTATTTTTTAATTTATTTACTAAATTATTTATTAAATATTTCACTTAACTATTCAATATTGAAAATGTGGGAGTATTGGATATATTGAAAAAAACAAATAATCTTTTTGAATACTTTTATATAAGTCTGTTTGATGTGTGTCTTACCTATATACTTATATCCAGGACATTTTCTTTTCATGTATAGCCTTGTTTTTGTGGTCCAGAAATAGGGTTTTTTATGTTGCATTAGTTGCTGAATTTATTTTAGTTTTGTAGATGATTATAATTTTAATGTTTGGTAAAGAAGAGACTCCTCTTTTTCTTTATGGAGAAGGCTGTAGAATGAATCTGTTGAAACATTGTGGTAACAACAAAGTTGTGCAATTGTTTGAACAAATCTTGGAAAAGATTTAATTTTCTTAACAATGTGGTTTTACAGTTCTGGCACTGTTTTGTATTTCTTATGTAGATTATTTTCCTTCTGCTGCGGACAATGGAATTGGCGACTCGAGTTCAAACTCCAGTCGGGGCTGGCATACCTGTCAAGTCTCACGTATTTTGCGTGAGACTCTCACATTTTGATACTTTCTCACGGTCTCATGCATTAATGGAAAATTCTCACGCATTTTATGAAAGGTGAGACATTTTATAAAAAGTGAATTTTTATAAAAGTGTGAATCTTTTGGTTAGTGATTTTAACCAATTAAACGTGCCTGGAAGTGCTACTGCAGAACTGTGATTTGCTGTGGGCCCCCTATCTGCTGCCTGCCGAAAGGGTCTATTTATTCCATTCGCACACATGCTAGGAGTACCATCGCAAGTTCAACAATGTATTCAGTATATTTTTACAGAACTTAGGAACTCACATTATTTTGACAGATCACATACAGAACTTTTGAAACGCGTTTTAAGTTGGGGGTGGGGTGTTCCTCCCCCCTTTCCGGACGGGTACGATTCTAACTCATTTTCAACATTGAAACTTATGGGCTGGTTATGTCCACTTCGGAAAGGCATGAATCCATCTCTTCGCTCCCCAGCTATGGGTAAAATAGCAGAACAGATTGGGCTCTCTAGCCTTGGGAAGGCAACCAGTCTAAGAGAAGGACAACTCTTATTCCAAACCAGGGAGTGGAGCCCCCTTAAGGCAGTTTAATGCCCAATTTATCATTCTTCCTGCAGCCAGACGTATTGCTATCTGTGAGGGGGATTCTGACAACTGGACATCCTAGGATCTCCACTTCGCCCAAGCATACAGGGACATTCCGTTGTCGGTAAAGACAGAATGGGGGCCATTCATTCATTCCTTTTCCTTTTAAGTTTCAGAAAGCAATTCCATAGCAGATATTTTATGAGTGAGAGCCGTTTTCAGAAAAATGATGTATAATAATGATGATGTAGTAGGCTTTAAAAATCAACACTAGGACATATATTTATGAGAAAAATGAGAAGATGTCAATATAGGCGTTTCCAAAGCTACACTCCTTGGTATCTAAACATGTCCTGGTCGAGAGCTTTATAATGCTGAGCTCTTTTGTTGTTGTGGTTTTCATTGTACGTTTTTTTTTTGTATTTAATGCAGTTAGTTATCAAGTATTCATCTCATTTGTTTATGGGTGAGATACAATCCTGTCCAGACAACGATGTCCATGGGGTTTTATGTGAGGATTAGTTTCTGGACTTGAGTTGGGAATGGTTCTCTGAAGGGAATACTGCTGCTTTCATATCATTCTGTTTATATCATATTTATATTACATATTTATGTATTTATATTATATTAGCAGGGTTACCTGGCATTGCCCGGGGAAAAATAACTTCAAATATAAAAATACAAGAAAACAAATATTTTATAGATTTCATAAAAGGGAAAAACAAAATTCCCCCTTGAAGTTGACTCCTAAAAGTGGAAAAACTTCTCTTTCTTACTCTCTCTCTGATGTAAACATTCTCACTCTCTCTCTCCAATGTAAACATTCTCACTCCCTGTTATACAACTGTTCTTCTAAAAGACAAATATTTTGGAACATGTGTGATGACATAGATCGTGTTCATCACTCTGTCATTGCTGCTGAACATAAAATGTGTGTTCAGTTTAGCATAATACTTGCATTGTGAACCCCTACTAAAAACTTGATAGTGTTGGAAATTTAAAAAAAGAATGGCCTATGTTTGATCCCGGGGTTAAATCAAGACCTCTGGGACTTTTAGTTTGGCCATGATGCTCACTGCAGACAGACAGACAGACATATATACATACAGAGTCACACACAAATTAGCAACTTTCGCATTGTATTAGAGATATACAGTGAGTGCAAAAAGTATCCGATACATTTTAAAAAGTTCATTTTAACATCCTTGCACCGTTTCAAAATTGACAGAATTTGGCCCAACGATTGAAAAACACAAAACTCAAAAAAAGGTTGAAACAAGAAGTATGTTAAAATGAACTTTTTGAAATGTATCAGATAGATTTTGCACTTTGTAAAATGTAAATTATACTTTATCTTTCAAATTTTCTCTGTTAAAAAAGGGTTAGGATTCAAATTACAAGTATTTCTAAAATTGTATCCAGTTCCACACATGATCTTCTTCAAATATTATTTCATCAAAAAATCTTAATTATATATGAAATTTCATAACCTAATCTGCTTTCTATTACTAAAATGATAGTTTTTTGGGGTTTTTTTTTCCATCTCTGCTTCTTAAGGATGAAATCTCCTTTACCATGTTATTTACTTTGGTTTTTGAATCAATGATAAAGATTCCATGGCTATGACTGTAGTTGAAGAGGTTTGATTTGTGGTGACTGTTTGACATTTTTTATAATGAGTTCATTAAAAATATTAATTCACTTTATATTAGCTAATGTCATGTACTGAAATGATACAATTCCAAACCTTTTCCTCAAGTATCCTATTATTTTCCAGTAAGCGGGGGAAAATAGAACTTATTTCATTCCTGTTTATACCATGACTGTTTTTTAGTTTTATGTCTTTACAATGAACATCACTGCTTGCTGTACAATGATTTAAAGTATATAAAATACAGTAGACTGTCTTTATTACAGCACCCTTGGGGATTTATGAATGCTGTTAAAGGTTGGATTTTAGACAAGTGTATTAATAAAGACAAACCAAAAAGTACAGACAAAATGATTTTTTATTACCCTTTCACAGAGGATCACTGGTGGCAATAAATTCTATAACTTTGGCTTAGGACTTTTTTATATCATAGAAGACTCAATGTTTTATTATACGTATTATATTCAGAAATTAATGCACTTCTACTGACACCTTATTAGTTGATAAGTCTTTTCTTTTGAATTTCTTTTCAGATTTTTGGTTTACATTATTTTATGGGTCCACTAATTTAAGTTTTTAAATAATGCACTGAAATCTTCATGTGTTGTTGCTCAAAACAAACGTACTGTTAGAACGTGTGTGTGTCATTAAATAGTTTACTGTATATGTTCAAATGTTTTTTTTAAAATTGCTCTGTCTGAAATTTTTACCTTTCTTAATTCTTCTTTTTTTCTTTACTTTCAGAGGGAATTAAAGTTGCAAAATCTACAACTATAGATAATCTTCTAAAAAATGAATTTTGGCTTATAGTAAACAACAGGGAGTACCATGTAACCCCACCAGAACCAAGTAAGTATTTCACCCTCACCAAATAATCTTCTTTTATTTTTTTGATTTGATTTTTCCATTTTTACAGGTAAAAAATCTTTGTTGTAAATATGTATAAAAACTGCAAATGAAAAATGGCTTGAAATGTAGTTAAACTTTTAATTCTATAATACCAGAACTGTTCAAGAATCAAAAGAATTAACAAAAATCCCCAGTCACAGAAAGGAAACCCAATCAGCAGATTGTCATAAATACTCCTTTTTACTAGTGTACCTACTTGGCCATATATTTGAGTGATGTATTGTCTTTAACTTTGAGAAGAGTCATTTAAAATTGCAATTTTTGTTCAGACAATCTAATCTCTTCTTCCCAGCTTTGACGTTAACACATTTTGTCCGATCCATTCTTTGGCCTTCTTCAGGTATAATACGTAATATCCGTTAGGAAAGAATCTCTTTCTCGAATAGTGCAAAGCCAAAAGTTTTCTTTACTTTGCAAAGCAGGTGTTGGACAACTGCCAAGTGTATAGTTTTTTTGAATCGCCTGAGTGCTTGGTTGGCCGTATGATAAAGTCCCTATATCTCGTGCTGCCAAAAGCTGAAATTCTTTGTATAACAAAAAAGAACTGAGAACATTTCCGTGTAAAAATTATGGACCAAGATATACTGCACGTGTTGCTAAAAATGGAACAACTTATTTTACAAGTGTTGCTGCTAACGTTTACATTTTATGTTTGATACTGTTTTTTGCTTTGCACAACTGGAGAAAGAGGCCTGGAAAAGACTCTCTTTCCTTACGGATATTACATACTACCACCTGAAGAAGGCCGTAGAATGGATTGGCTGGAATGTTGTGATAACCTCAAAGATGGGAAGAAGAGATTGGATTGTCCAAACAACAGTTAACATTTGAGTGATGCTTTTATTGTCCTCTGAAAAACTTATTTTCATAGGGTGGTAGTTTTAAAGAAGAAAAATGCAATTTGAAAAAAAAGACTAGACACGTTTGTTTCTTTTTTCTGTCAATGACGATGAGGTATCAAGTGGAAGACTTTGTAAAATAGTCTTTTTGAATTCCAATTCTAATCTCATCTAAAACCTCATTCTACACTACCAAGAAGGGCAAAATTACAATCATCAGTTCCCTTATCTATTTTTTAAATGTTTTTATTGATTTTCCATGTAATTGTATTGAAGATTAATGTGCTGGTGGCCAAGTGGTTAGCATCATAGAATATGCAAAAGTCCAAACTCTCTGACAATCCGCATTCACTTTACACTAATGACCTTGGGAAAGGTATGACCCCCCCCCCCTCCAGCTATGAGCAAAATAGCAGATGAAGTGAGTGATTCTGCTTTGGGTGTTTGCTGCCTCCAAGTCAATTGTCACATATCACAGAACCCTGAGCGACTTTGAAGTCTATCCGATACACAGGTGTGTGGAGGAGAAAACTAGTGATATGTGATGCCCTTAAACTGGCTATGGCTTCATTCTAGCCGGGGCACTATTTATCATTTAGTACAGAATATTCCAGCTGGATAATGTTAAGAAAATATGGTTTCTAATACAGTTATCCCTTGCCATTTGCTGATTTTCCATTTGTGGTTTGAATAATTTAATGGGAATATTTTTGTGACTTTTGCGGCATACCATGAAAAGCCGCATCGTAGAAAATACGCTGTACAATATAAACAAAACATAAAATGTTTAGGAAATTATGAATGCATATATATATAATTATAATATAGCAGCTACCACAAACTTTAGACCAAAAGTGACATGTTGATAAAAACATCTGGAACTTGTAATCTATTAATTTTATTGTAATAATCTTTGTGTTATTAATAAGAAGAAAGATTGTAGAAAATTATCAATTAAAAATTATTTATGTAGTTAATATAAACCTGGATATAATTAGGGTTGAAAACTTGTTTATACTCACAAACCTGTTAGTCGAACAGTATTTTAGACATTAAATCTTTTTTTTCCAATTCACTGTACTGGTGTTTTATGAAATTTATGGTTTTCGTTAATTAACTGTGTATTTTTTTACTGTATGCTTTTCTGTATTTATTTATTTGTACATTTACAATTTGGGAATGGTAAAGTGTTTGTTTATCAAAAGGTTTATGTACAAGATTTATGGGTTTTGGGGACCGAAAGGGTGGGGCGTGTGGTGGTTTCAGCAAAGATTATTGGCAGACTTATGTGCATTTGTGCTCCCTGGCACCCCTAACTCTGTAAATGGCAAAGGATAACTGTAGATAAAACTTAATGCAAATATCTTTTAAGTACATATGTAGGAAGAAATCGAACGGTCAATGAATGGCCAAATACTATTGCACATTCTAGGATTTTAATCTTGATTATTTCTGGCTAACATCGAGGTGGACTGATTTCGAGTTTCTGCCAAGGTTGTTTATGTTCACTTAGCACTAATGCTCTTGGAAAAGGCATGAATCTACTTCTCCCTCTAGCTATGGATAAATAGCAAGGCAGTTGGAGCCCTTTAGCCCTGTAAGGAAGTTCATATAAGAGAAAAAAAACTATAGCTTTGCAGTTGCCATAGCTGGTCCCAAGCCCAGATAAGAGGAGGGTTGGGTGTGGGGCTAGCAACTCCACCCTGTAAAATCCTATTTGCTACTGAAATTGTAGCAGAGTGGTTGTGGCCCTATGCTCCACAAAGGAGTTTACAGGAATAAACAACATCTTGATAATGGTTTGTAGGAATGGAGTCATGAATGGTAATCAAGAATCAATCTTCTATATGAATTACAATGATGTTTGGTAGGAGACGATTTTTGTGTTTGGTCACAAAACTTGTTTAATCCAATTAGGAAAAAATCAGATTTTTAACATTTTTGCTGAATATCTTTACATATGAAATTTGGTTTTAACAAGGCCAGCCCTAGGTACTGGCAACATGGGTAGTTGCCCAGGGCGCCAAGTACTAGGGGTGTCTGTCAGATGTCTGAGACAGTAGGACTTTCCAAATATAAATGGGAAAATGAATGAATTAAGCATAATGAAAACAGTTAAAATAAGAAAAATCCCCTGATGTGAAGTCAGATTTTTTCAGGAATATCTGACAGTTAAATATTTTCGGTTGTAGTGAAAGTAAGAGAAATAATTGGCAATGGAAATTCTCATAACGACTACAAGCTCAGTCAGGCTTAGCTAGTTTGATGAGATAGAGTGCTCATAATATGCCAGGGCCAGGAGGGAAAATTAAGTTTGGTAAGGCAGGGTCACAGGTAAATAAATATATAAATAAAATAGTACTATACTTTAAAGGGCACCCAAGGTCAGCTTGCCTGGGGCACCAAGAACTCTAGGGTCAGCCCTGGGTTTTAATAATTATATTGCTTTGAATATGAAGTCAGAAGTTTATGACCAATTATAAGGATAACTAACATTCCAAGGGAAACTATGAATCACCGCCACCTTTATATGCTTCTCTTTACCTTGTAAATTAAACTGGTGTTGAGCAGTGATCACCAAATAGTCCAAATTTTCAAAAAACAAGTGAGAATGCTGCTGGACACAAACTAAGGGATCAATTTGGCAAAAACTTACATTGCAAATTGAACCCCCACTTAAAACCTATTTTGAGGGGAAATTTCCAAAAAATAAAACATTCTCCCCTACTCAATGAGGGGAGAGTGTGTGTGCAAAATTTCAAGTTTCTACTATGAACGGTTAGTACTGGGCAAAGTCTGGATACATAGATACGCCAGAACACATGAATAACCTAAACCTAGCAATAAACCAGTGACTAACAACTTCTATGAATACATTTTTGTTAGTTTTTCAAAGTTAGAGCAATTTTTAGAAAATTTAGACACACTAGCAACAAATTAAAATCTTTCATGTGTTTGTACTCATTATAGAGAACTAGTCACTCCCCATGAAAAATTTAATGGATATAATTGAATTTTGGATGTTCTTTTATTTAAAAAAGAAACTATATACTGTACATACTTGTGCATAAGTTGATTTAATTGTCACAAAATTATTATGCTTTTTTTGAAAGCAAGGGTTGCTCCTAAGTCCTTCCCATAATGTTTTTAATTTCAACCATACAAAATTATTACTCTGGTATAGGTCGATCCCCAGTTTTTTCCTTAAAATTTGGTTTTCAAAACTCGACCTATACATAAGTATATACAGTATATATACTGGGGGCCGTGATGCATTTGGTAAAATATCTACTTGTATTTCTGTGGCGTTCGTACACATTTTCTCCACATTCTCTTACTTCAAGACTTAATAGTTCCCAACTTCGAAGCTGTTAATAGTGTAAATAAATGTTTCTCTAGACAATTTCATCTAAGGTTTTAGTTAAAAGAAGTGAAAGAGCCCATTGTTTCAAATGGAAGGTAGGAGATATTTTCATCAGCGAAATTGTTACCTTTAAAAGGAAGAGTTCAATTTTACAGACAGAGAAACAAAAAGTCACACTGTTTATTATATAGATGGATAATATTTGCTTGGTTTGATTTGAATATATTATGTTCATTATAAACTATATTCATACATGGAGTTTTTTTGGTTCTGCCTGGCTGGTTGTCATGTTTACAGGACGTACCAATGGGGCTAAAGGATACAAATTTCAAGATTTACTCCTTATGTCTAGAAAAAAATGTTTTTTTTGTTTTTTGAAAATTTCCCCCCAAAATAAGTTCTTAGTCGGGGTTCAATTTACAATGTAATTTTAAGCTAAGTTGGTCCCTTAGTTTGCGTTCACGCTTGCTTTTGGAAAATTCAGACTTTTTAGTAATCACTGCCCAACAAAGGGCAAATGAAGTAACTTATTCATTGATCGCCCCTTTTTCCAATTTTTTAATTGATCACCCCCTAACACGGCATGCTGACATTGTTGATCTTTTTATAGCTTTCATAAGACTGAATTCTATGGAGCGTCCGTATTCTGTAATCTTTTCCATGCATTGTAGCAAAGATAATTCCACTCTTAAAGAATACTTTGAACACCCAAATGATTTAGAAGATCTTTCTTAACACTCTCTCACAATTACTAGATTATATCCTGGTTTCTATGCCTTTGAAACTGGCCTCTATGCTTAGGCTTTGATACAAAGAGTTTCTATGAAAAGACCTTAGAGCACCTTTCAAATCGGCTCCACTGTCATTCACACTGGCGGCATTGGTATTAAATCAACTGCAGAAATGAAGTAAATGATCCGAAAGATCTTGCATCTTTACTCTAATCCAGCTATATGGTACTTAGTAATTCACCAGCAGAGGTTGTACAAGATAATGTGCTGACTAATATTCAGGATTATCCCTAAGACACAAGATTATAGCAATGATCCCCAATTTTGAATTATTATGGATGCAGTCTAATTACAAATTGATTTGCATGTGTAAATAAAGTAATTTAATCACAGACATTGATTGGAAGTGATCTCTACTTGAACTATTCCCCTTCATTACTCCTCTGTCTGTCTGTTATGCTCCTTGCCGTACTGAAATTGGAGTCTGCAGTTTGGCTCTCAGCCATTAATCATCATCATCATCAGCCATTATAAGTCCACTGCTGGACAAAGGCCTTTCCCATCTCCTTCCACGACGAGCACGATTGTTCTAATCTCTGCCATGTCTTACCGGCAAACTTTTCTATCTTGTCTCTCCATCTTGTGTCTGGTCTTTTCCTACTGCATTTACTATCCCATGGGCACCAATCGGTTAGTCTTTTGCACCGTCTGTTTTCCTCTCTTCTTGCTAAGTCTCCAGCCCAACTCCATTTTTGTTACTTAATTACTTACGATATCCTTCACCCGGGACCTCCCTTGGATCCATGTTGATCCTTTTCTATTGCTAAGAGTTATTCCTAACATTGCTCTTTCCATTGCCCTCTCTGCTATTCTGAGTTTGTTTTTGAGTGGTTTTGTAAGTTTCCAGGTTTTGCACCAGTATGTCATAGCTGGTATTATGCATTGATTGGTATACTTAACATTTTAAGCATATTGGCAATATATTATATACACTGGTATATTTACCATCCTTGACATGACAAATTTGTTAGTGAAGTTTGTTAAACTAGATTAATTTAAATTTCTTATTTGATCTTTAGGCTATGACAGTGATACATTGGTTAGCGCTTTAGATATGTTCCTAAAAACATGCAGTGCTAAATGAAACAGCGTTATACGGGGTCATTATAATAGAGATTGTGCCAGCAATCATTTTAAAATAGATGAAGTCATTGTTGAGCCTCAACAAGATAGAATGGATTAATGCTGTGTATTTCATTATTTTTCAATACTGAATGAAAACCAGTTCATATAGTACAGGGGAGGTATCTTAAGTTTTGATTTTTCAATTTTGGATTATTGTCTTAATATATGAAAAATATCACTCCCAACAAAAAAAAATCCTGGATCAGACATTTAGTATTATTTAGGTAGATGGAAATCAGATCATTATTATCGGGGTGGGTGCAAATGCAGAATTTCTGGAAATTTTCAAAAACTAACTTGCTAAAGATATGCCTGGTGGTCCCATTTGTATGCATAAATAATTTCCTGAGGATATATTGTATGGTTCTTAAGTTATGCTATCACATACAGACAGACATTTGATGAATTATAGTAGGATTTAAAACATCTGCTTCATGTTGTACTTCAAGGAACAGCTTTTACAGAGTCATATTTTTTTAATCTCCTCTCCGAACATTTAGAGTCTGTGTTATTAATTATATTCTAGGAGTGTCTTGATTTTTTCCTTCTGCTAGGTGGATGCTAATTTCATTTTTACTTCCTACCAGCTCTGAGGTGAGTTATGCCGTATAAACTAAAATGGGAGTAGCAAGCTGTAATATCTTAATTTCTGAACCACATTTTGACACTGTTTATTAAGTCTCATTCTTTATAGTGATTATTATAACAAACAAATCTCACTCTCTCATGATGATAAAGATTGATTCAGAGATCTTGAGACCTGAAATCCAATTTCACTGAACAACATTGATGTACCATATACAGATTACTCTTCATAATTCTGTTGGTGTACTGCAAGTCCTTTCTAAATGTTTAAGAATAAAGTTGGTGTGATTTGAGTGAAGGTTTTGGCCACGGCCTATGAGTGGGTACAGCCGGTTCATTGCAATGGGGCCAGGAAAACCAAGGGGGGCTCGAGAGTTTCTGAGAGCTGAGTATCAAAACTTCTAAGTCAATATGATGTGTCCATTAGTAAAATAGGTTGACTCTATTGTTTACCGGTGAGTAAATATAGCATGACGTACTAAAAGGGTTATAGCAAATGAATACAGTATCGCTAAAGGATGAGGGTGTTTGTGCAGTGTGTGTGGGAGAAGGGGGCAAAAACAGCTTTGCACTGCCTTCTAAAATTCCTCTCGGTGGTTGTGGCTTAAGTAAAAATTGCTTCATGATAGAAAGTAAAGAAAGGTGGAGGATCACAGGATTGTTTTGCTTCAGGATGAGTGGGAGGAAGTTTTCTCTTGACCATATTCTCCTGTTTTGCTGTTCTGCTGTCAATACCTATTACTTTGGTTCAGTCAGTATTAAGATCTCTCTCTCTCTCTCTCTAGCTCTCTCTCTGCAGCTCTCCATACCCCTATTTTTTTTGTTCATTTGCTGTTGGAATTATACAGTAATCCCCCTTTATAATGCGGCTGGAGTCCAAGAAAGCCAACTGCGTTATAACTGAACCGCGGATAAGGAAAAGTCGATTTACAAGCACGTCCATGAACGAAGGTGTGGTTTTCATCAAGAAATTATGAGTAAGACACCATGTAATTATATCTTAATTGATATTAAATAAGTCTTTTGATGAAATTCTGTTTTATTTGCGTTTTTTGGATGAGTTGGCGATCATACGTATAAGTAAAAATGTTGTGGTCCACCAAACTTATATTGTGAACTGCGCATTATCGGGAGAGGCCTGTAGTGTAGTTTTGAATGATTGAATAATCCTCAATTTTTTTTTTTAGTTGTTGAAAATAAACGTTAAAAACTAATGGAAAATATTGTTAAGCGCCAAAAGAATCCTTGACAAAAAGACAAAACAAATACTATTATCGCACTGGTTAGCCATTCAATAGAAACCGTCACGTGACCATCATCTTTTGGCAGTATGCCATATTGGGGATGATCAATGAATAAGTTACTTATCTCGCCTTTTGTTGGGCAGTGATCACTAAAAAGTCCAAATATTTAAAAAAAACAAGTGTGAACGTGGCCAGACATAAACTAAGGGATCAATTTAACATAAACTCATATTGCAAATTGAACCCCCACTAAAAACCTATTATGGGGGGAGCTTTTAAAAAAATGAGTGAATGTTTAAATTTCCAGCCCTCTAGCTCCATTGGTATGGCCTGTATGTATGATAGATACATAGACAGCCAGCCATACCAACTTAAAAACTGAAGAAACCTATATTGACAGTTTTGGTTGATGGTTTCTAAAATCATATTCCAAGAGGCTATTCTGTTAAACCAGTCATTTGTTATAGACCTTTGCTCAGCACTATTTTCTAAACAAAGTCTCTTTTTATTAGTGTTAATTGTCGCTGTACCTCATTCAAAACAATAAATTAGCAATCTTTTTGATTAACCTTTTTCTTTACGCTTTTCAATGTCACTCGAGCTTTTCAATGTCACTCGATCGTAGTTTATTCCTTGACATTTCCTGTTTATCCAATTCTGCTGATTATCACTTGGTGTATATGTCAGTGATGAGATCACATTTCTATTGCGCCTAATTGGGTTTTATCAACCAAACACTCTCTTGACATTACCAGTAAGATATTTACCTAATAGAGGCTTTATTTATCTTAATCATGTGCTTGATTTTCTCAATGAACTTTATGAATGAACTTTATGTTAATGTCACATGAACATACTTTTATTACATAGATCAGGGCTTCTCGAACTTTTTTCATTCGCAATCCCTTTTGATGAGACATGTTTTGTGACCCTTCACTCATTGTTATAAAAGCAATTAGTCTTTAGACCTAATCTAACTGTAAATAAACATAGATACAAATAAAAACAAAAAAATTGTCAAAAATTGCAACGCATTTATAAGTTTTACAGTGTTTATTATGGAAAAAAATTACTTTTCAAAATTAAATTACTAAAACGTAACAAAAATGAGATTTATTTAAATGAATTGCATTGAGCCATTTTACAATAAACACCAGATGGAGTACATTTTTATATAGAGATAAAATTAATAAAAAAACACCTTTATTACATAATTATTCTTATAATTGTCCCAAGAGGGATCCCAACATCTACTTTGAGAAGCCCTGGCCTAGGTTAACAGTCGTCTGTAGTCGAATTACTGTTATGGTAACTTTTTTAATGCAGCTTTAAAGTACATTTTTATTTTGATATTGAGTATATGAACTGCTGATTTGAAGAAATTGTATGTTGTGAAGTATTCTTACCCTGGTGGATACAACAATTCATTTCTATATCTTGTCTGTCATAAACTGAATGCATATGAAACTTTTGTAGACAGTAATCTGTTGGTTCAAAAGACTTTATAGGTAAATAGCTTGTCATTTATAGGCTAGATATTAAAAATGGAAGTGGATTCTGGTAGATTGCTCGGGTAATAAATAAAGGAGAATGGAAGCAGACAGGTGAAAATAATGGAATCGCCATCGCCACCTCCCCACGACTCTTCGAATACAAGTGGAAGATGAAAAGAAATTTGAAAAAGCTGATACCTCTGAGTTCATTTTTATTATTGGAAGAAAGAAACATAAAATATCATTTGTAAAGTATGAGAAATCATTGCTCGTATAATTACACTGTGCAACTTTAAAAACATTTTTTTTGTTCTTGGGTAATAAGTATTTTTGATATGTCTAGAAAGTATAGAAAATGTCAAAACTTTGCTTTTGTGACGAGGACAGTGATAATTTGAAAACTATTTATTTTCAATTGGACAATGGGTGAATTTGCACATATTTAATCACATAAAGTAAGAAAAACAATTACATATGAATATCACTGTAGGTGATAATAGTCATCTTCTATAGGTTTTACACACAAGAATTTAGAAAATAACACCCACTACCCAGGAACAGAAATCATGTTGCCCAGTGTTATCTGGCAGTGTAGAGTCTAAAATTATTTTCTAGATCATCATTAACCTCTGATAGGTATTTGCATTTTGTCAGTTTCCTTATAAACTTACATTACATATTGACCCCCCTCTAGCAAACCTATTGGGGGGGGGGTGTTAAAAACCCAAAGAAAACGTTTTCCCTACTCTGTCTCTCTGTCTGTGTAAAAAATTAAAAATTTCTACTATGAATGGTAATGGCTGGCCAAAGTCTGGATAGATATAAATGTCAGAACACATGAATAACCTAAACCCAGCAACATTGTTTAAACCGGTCTGTTGTGGGTAGCAGTGATTAGCTACTAGCTGAAGTACCCGTCTATGCCAGGTTTAATATTCAAGGAGTAAAAAGAGGTCTAAAGCTTTCAGATTGAAAAATTGATTATACCATTGCCATATAGGATTAGAAACTGTCAAATAAAACTGTCAACATAGGTTTCTTCAGTTTTTAAGTGATTCTAGCTGGCTATGTATGGGACACACATATACAGGCTGCACCAATGGAGCTAGAAGACTAAATTCCGCCCCCAAATAAGTTTTTAGGTGGGTGGGGAGGCCAATTTACAATGTAAGTTTATGCTAAATGTGTCCCTTAGTTTGTGTCCGGCAGCATTCACGCTTGTTTTTTTAAAATTCTGACTTTTTAATGATCCAACAAAAGGTGAGAGAAGTAACTTATTCATTGATCACTCCCAAACACCACTGCGCATGACAAGTGCCCAACCCACCATTTTCGTTATTTTTAGAGCTACAATGCTTAGTTTTTTTATTTATTATTTTGAAGCTTCAACACTCTGCATTATGCTTCATAAAATTCTAAAAATAACGTAAATATCAACTTATCACGCATGGCCACTCATATATCAGTTCTCAAAGGAGTACAGATTTGTTTGTAGCCTGATAAAAAGCTACCCAAGTCTCTTAGCAAGAACAAGCATGATGTAAAATAGATCTAGACCATAAGCTAAACTTTCCCACCTTATAATTAAGTGTTTCTAAAACCACTAACTACATAGATGTGCACAGACCAAGGTATGCAATTTCTGCCTTTGATATGTGAATACGGGACAATTACGTTTATTCAGCTCTTTGCTTGACAGCTTTGATTGACTTCTGCCAACCAAGTGGGAGAGGTATATGTATTTGGTTGTCTCTGTCTTTCTGTCTGTCCACACAATATCTCTAAAGGTTCTCAATGAATTTCAATGAAATTTTGTAGAAGCGTGGGCCATGCCATAAGGAAGAAGTGATTGATTTTGGGGGCGGATTCAGGGATTTGATTTCGATTGAGAGATATTTTCTTTTTATACGTTTATGTATTCACTGTTGTCTATTAACACAATATTTCATAAAGTTCCCAATGAATTTCAGTGAAATCTTGTGAAAGGGTGGGCCATGGGCTAAGGAAGGGGTGATTAGATTTGGGGGCGGATCCAGGAATTTGTTTTCGATTGACTTAGTGTACAGCATTGGCAAAGGTATGCGCTCTCTGAGTGCTTTCTAGTTTCATTTTGTTTTTGTTCTGATTACTCACCGACACAAGTATGAAAGATGGAAAAGAAAGCTAATTGAAGAAATGTGTGTGTGTGTGTGTGTGTACTGCACTTACTCGACAACTGGCCATTGTACAAAGTTGACATTCACCTGATATATTAGTCTGCACACAAGGCAGTGCAGTGTTTGAAGTTTTTTGGATCGGCTGTTCTTGAGAAATCTAATAAAAATGAATACAAAATTACAGATTATTGATCTTTTATCTTAAATTATAGATCTAAATATAAATATAAAATATCTTGGCAATAGATCCAAATTTTGATATAAAATATCTAAATTGGCAACACTGAAGAGAAAAACAAATACTTTGAAGCCATAGTTTTGTACAACCAACAGAAATTATTTTACATGACTATTATGGCAGGCTGCTCCACACACCATAAAGTCTGGCTCCTTCCAAACATGCACCTTTGGAACAGGCACTGTCCTAATGTATTTAAAGACTTATCTAGTGAAAATTGAATTAACACTTTGGATTAACTAGAAAGCACTCAGAGAACGCATACCTCTGCCAATGCCATTGTCTCTAAAACCTGAATGAAAATCAGTTATGCAGGGGAGGTAACTGGGAAAGATTCCTGGATCCACCCCAAAATTTAACCAATCCTTTCTTACTCCATGGCCTACTCTTCCAGACAATTTCATTGTAATTCATTTAGAACTTTTGGAGATATTGTGGACATATAGCTACGATGCAAGGGAGGTAACTGTAAAAAATTCTTGGATCCACCCTAAAATGTAATCATGTCTTCCATTGCCCACCCTTCCACAACAATTTCATTGAAAATTCATTGAAAACTTTTGGAGATATTGTGTGGACAGATATGAGTGAATAGATCTACCTCTTCCAACTTCATTGGCAGAGGTAAATAATTTCCTGTCCGATACATTCTTCTCTTGTTTACACCCTCACACTCACGCCAAATGTTTTGTGCATAACCAAGTAGCGCCTTTTGAAGTTAGCCAGAATTCTTTTTAGATGCTTCCTCGCATCTCTATAATACACTTTTCAGTCGGTTTGTCGGTCCCTAATATGTTAAATATCAATTTTCTC
>VCCN01005704.1:2011402-2026982 GCA_006491835.1 Architeuthis dux | reverse complement strand
TCATAATACTATTTTATCAGCATTATTCAGGCATGTAGAGTGTTGGAAATAGATTGAAAATTAAATTTCTAGGATATTGTGCATGTGATATACTAAAGGTATAAATCATGTGTAATCATTCATTATTTTTAATGATACAAAAAGTATTAGGTCTGTGCAAAGGTTTCCAGCAAAAAACTGGTTTTCAACTGTCTATTCAATCTGTAGTTTTCAGAAAAGGGTGCTGGGAACTTTTGCACATTCCTAATAATTCAGATTATCCTAATATTCATCATTCTTATAGATTATTCAGATTGAATGTAAGTGCTTTAATTCCCCTCCTTCATAACTAAGCTATGATGGGTTAATACGTGTGACCAGCAGTTATATATGATGAGTATGGTTAGACAATGTGGAAAAGGAAAAAGAGTAAGAAAAGCTTGTTACATCTCAAACATGTTCATTATCACAAGGATAAATATTTATGCATTTCGTCGCGGCAATAATCTCTCAGAGCAACCACCATCAAAATTCCCCAGCATTGACCCCTCCAAGAAGAGTCAGCCAGCCACTCCCTCAGTCCAGTACCTGTCAGACTATATATGATGACGAACATAATTATGACTGTACACTCCCCCATGTCTTCACAGTTGAAGATTATGATGTTCTTATTAAATATCCAATCATGAAATTTCAAAAGGGATTATATTATAAATTAGAAATAGTTATCTTTTATATGTCTTCAAAAGGTAATATTATATTACGTTATAAATAATCAATCATTGACTTTCTTCTCATCAGTAGCCCAAGTTGGCCTAGCTTCTTTCAAAAGTCACAAGTAGCCAAATTCAACATTTAGTATCAGTTTTCAAAAGTAGCCAAATCTGGCAACCCTGAACCCAATCACATATTATTCCATTTGCCACAACATTTCACTCATACCAAATGCTGCTCCCATATCATAATCAACACAATACCTCAACTTCTCTTTGAAAAGCATAACTATTTAATTTTCCTTCTGATGAATACACAATGTTGAGGCAAGAGATTAGTGCAATGATGTTGAAATAAACTTAAAAACCTATGAAATTAAATGATTTAAAAAAATGTTAGACAGAAAAACACATTAACTGATTGAGAAATTAATGTGGAGGCTAAGAATACAAAAAAGGTATTTTTGGCCCCC
The DNA here is from genome assembly GCA_006491835.1 of Architeuthis dux. Taxonomy (NCBI): domain Eukaryota; kingdom Metazoa; phylum Mollusca; class Cephalopoda; order Oegopsida; family Architeuthidae; genus Architeuthis; species Architeuthis dux. The sequence goes on along the minus strand of VCCN01005704.1, from coordinate 2,025,817 downwards.
CTCCCCCCCGACTAGATGAAAACAGCCTAATTACTACATCATTACTTTACCACAATTTTTTCCCTAATTCTGACATTTCTATGAATATTTCTTTCTGATTATAAATACTGTCCAAAAATTCATCATATTTTTTCTCAGAAGATTCGTCTTTATTTTTATTTTTTTCTGACTACTAACAGTTCTCTTCAGAATTAGTCTGAGACCAAGAAAAACTTAACTCTATAAACTTCCAATTTTCACAACATTTCAGGGAGAAAAGGCATTATTTCTGTTTTGGAGATAAGCATGATAAGTGCCCAACAAACTATTTTTTAAAAGTTGATATTTTCGTTATTTTTAGAGCTACAATGCTCAGTTTTGTTTTTGTTTTGAAGCTTGAACACTCTGCATTTTGATTCATAGTGTTCAAGCTACAAAATAAATAAAAAACCTGAACAGCTTTAAAAATAACGAAAATATCAACTTTTTAAAAGTGGTTCATTGGGCACTTATCATGCATCACTATATGCACTCCTATAATCCAGACCTCTTTTCAACTTTGTCTGGAAATAACTTTTATTCATTCAATTTCATTTGATAGAAATTTTTCAGAAAGTACAAACTATTTTTGTAGGAAATGTAAAATAAGATTCCTTTTTCCAATTTGGAGACTTTATTGATAAAGATGGAAAAATAATTTTTCCTCAAAATAACTTTTATTTAAAACCACTTGACAAACTAGAATTTTCTGCCAAAACCTTTCAGATATAAGAAAAATAAGTGAAGATCAATATTGATTCATCCTCTGATTCCAAATCTGTTTGCTTCTTTCTAAAATCATTTGTCTTCTTTACTTCTTTTTAACAATTCAAAATATCTCCTATTAATCCACAATAAAATATACAGTAGACCTTCACTAATCAGGCTACCTGTAATCTGGTTTCTACTTATTCGGCACTGATTTCAAATTTTCGGGCCACTGTAATTTCAAATTTCCTGGGGTACCACACCAACCAGCTGTGTATTATTTTGGTTGTACTTGATCTGTTTAACTGTTAATGCAGTCTTGTAATCAAATACAAGCCATTCCTGCTGGTTTTCCTGCATTTATTAATGTCATTTGCTCTTATTTAGCCCTAATTATGGCTCTAGTGAATAAATGAAGTGCATCCCCTGTGCTATGAAGTGAAAACACCACACATTATCGATTAAAGATAAGGTTTAACACTTGAAAAACTGGACAGTAGTGTATTGATGAAAAGCTTTAGTGAGTGTTACAACATTGGCTCTTCAACAGTGTATGATATAAAGAAACAGAAAGGAAAAACTGCTGTATTCTTTTGCTGATAGTGGCTCAAAGAAACAGATGTGCGAGATAAACAACAAAAGATGGAAGAAGTTAAGAACTAGATAAAGTGTTTCAATGTTTGTATAAGTGAAGGCGTCAAACTGTCTGGAGATATGGTGAAAGAACAAGCAAGACTGTTTCATGAAGACCTAGGACTAGATTTAATGTTTCTGTTCCCTTATTATCTAACCTGTACTGATTTACATGATATCTTAAAGATATGATGAGGTGGTTAGAGATAACTTCTGTGATTCAGCATTTTCACTAATCGGTCACTCCTCGGATCCCAATGGGGCCCCGATTTTAGTGAAGGTCTACTTCTACTATAAATTGCATGGCTCTTAATTGAAGCAGGTTGTTTATTGCTCAATTCATATTTTTCATTGTTTGTCTTAAATTTAACATTTTAACTGTTCTTGTTTAGTTTTGCCTCCATCTAGGAAATATTATCAAGGAAAATCTCCAGATGATGGTAAATAATCTTTGTCTTGATGGCTTTAATGCAGGGCTTCTCAGTGATTGTTGGGTGTCACAGAAATATTAGAAAATCTTTTTTTTTAAAGAATAATTATGTAACTAAGAGTTGTTGTTGTTGTTTTTTATCTCTAAACAAAACTCTACTCCATCTGGTGTTGAATGAAGGTTCTTATTCTGGTGCTTTTTGTAAAATGGCTCAATGTTATTCATTAATGTTTAAATAATAAATTTCATATTTGTAATTTAATTTTTAAAAAGTAAAAAATAATTTATTTGGTTTTATTTTATTGTTAAATTACAACTAAAGACTAATATATAGTCTCTCTATTGCTTTTATAAAATATTTTGTCTCATCAGAAGGGGTCGCAAAAAAGGGGTCACAACTGACAAAAATTTGAGAAGCCCGGTTTTAATGTATTAATGGCTTGCAGTCTTTCTTTGTTGCTTTGAAGATTTGTGCAATATTTACATCTATACTAATATTTGAGCCATCTGTTTGTTTTTTTGTTTGTTTATGCCTCTTCTCCATGAAAACTAAAAGGAACATAGAGATAATATTCTGCATGTAGACTGAGAAGAGGTCAACTTCCCACATAAGCTATGTGAGTTTGACCTCAGAGGTCATTCAAGGTCATTTTCCAGCCAATCTCTGGTTCTATACATAGCACAGACATGATTTTTTTTGTTAAAAATAATTTTGTTTGTTTTAACAGTTCTGCCGTTTTTTCGTCAATATTAAATATTATTATTAATAGTAGTAGTAGTAAAAAAACATGCAAGCACACATAGACAGTGTCGGCCTCACCTTAAGTATGCGGTTCATATATTACTGTATTGTGTAAACAATTATTCAGTTCATTACTGCTTCAGTTACTCACTGGGGTCATTTTCTCCCTTCCTTACCATCCACAGGTTCGATACATTGTGAAGATTGCTCTCGCAATGTCTAAATGGTTTTAAAAAAATGTTAACTAAGTTCTCCTTGCTTTTAACCAGAATTCTGTGCTTCGCGATACTTTACTGTTTCCCACATGTGTGGAAAACTGATTCTTTTCAAATCACTTAACCCTTAGCACTCTGTAGTTGACTCTGTTGTTCGCCAAGCAAAGTGTTTGACATGCTACTGCAGGAGACTCCTATCGATGAATGATAGTGTTTGAATTTTGTGGTTTTGTTGTCACATCAATTTCAGTCATACATGAACAGATACATAAGTTAAAAGTGGGAACTACTTCTTTTCAGATTCGAAAATTAAATTAACACAAGTTAAAAGCTTTCAAATTTACAAAGTGCACAAAATCTTGGTGCCCTTGAAAAAGAATGCTAAAGGTTAATCGTTATATATGTGTTCTCTCATTTTTGCAAGCTGTTTATCATACAGGTCTGTCCTTAAGAAGAGGGATCATCAAAAGTTTCTTCAGACTACTTCAAGTATTCTTGTATTTATGAATCACAAGAGTAAAAAGTAAAGTCTGTAATCTTTTATCTTTTGCACAAACAAATATCTTCAGTGGCTGATTAAAAAAAAAATGGCATTTGTTATTAATAACCTTGAGAAATAATAAGACCCATCTATTGGGAAAACACACTAAAAAAAAATGAATAATGAATAACCTAGACCATAACTTCTTGGACTATTTCAGTGTCATTCACCCTCAAGTCTTATTACAAAATTTCATTCACCCGTAAATAATTTTCCTTCTGTTTTTGATCTTATTCATCTTATTCTCCCTTGCGTATAATTTTATACAGTTAATTTGGTATCCTGAGAAAAAAGCATAAATTAACTCATTTCTCAAGAGTTTATTTGAAACCGTCGACCAAAACTGTCGGGCTTCTTCAGTTTTTAAGTGATTCAGGTTGGCTATTTATGTATGTGGCATACTTACGGGCTGCACCAATGGAGCTACAAGGCTGAAAATTTAAACATTTACTCCTGCTAAGTTGATCCCTTAGTTTGTGTTCAGCAGTGTTCACAATTTTTTTGAAAATTCAGACTTTTTAGTGATCCAACAAAAACTTATTGATCAGCACTTTTTCAATTTTTTAATTGATCCCCAACACGGCATGCTGCCAAAATTTGTTAGTCACATGATGGTTTCTATTGAGTGACTAACCAGACCTGTATTATTCAAGTTTTTTTAATTTACATAAAATCACCAAACGGTCTTAGAACTTGGAATTAGATTCTTAGAAATAATGTTTTCTTATTGTTTGTTTACCACAAAAATATTTTTAAGTATAGAAAAATATAAATAAAAAAAGTAAATTAAATCATTCACCCTTCATTCAACACTCTAGTTTCATTGACCCCTAAAATAATTTCATTCACCCTCGAGTGAATCATCCACCAGTTTAAGAAGCACTGACCTAGACTACTAGAAAATCAATAGAAGTTCTTTAAAGAGAATTAAAACTTATATATGTATCGGTAGCTTTGAAGTCCTCTAACGATAAAACAACTTCTCTTTGGAAAAAGTTGTAATATGTTTTTCTTAGATAAAAGTTATTTCGGCTGAATGCATAATGTTAACTAAGTATTCTCATTGTCTGTAATGAGTTATTCCCCTTAGGCAGGAGAGCGCTTATCAACTTCCGGTAAGGTGCCACTGTTTACGCCCTTGTGGTCGGGGAAGACATATTGGTTTTAGGAGATTGAGAAGACGCTCATTATGTTGAGTGCGGTCATTGTAAATATGCATGAATAAATTGGATCTGTGTGAGTACGTCTTTTGTTGCATTTTAAATCTGTTAATATCTGTCATTATAACAACCTTACTCATAAGATTGTTAAATATGTTTAGTTTTGCTTTTTCATCAATCAGCCTTTAAGTTTGTTGTTGGACATAGACCTTCCCCGAATGTCTACCAATACATTCTTCACTTGTCCAAATCATCAGGCCAACTTCGTTTTAGTCAGCCAGAATTTTACATATGATCCAGCAGTTTTCTGATAGTCTTGCAACATGGACTGCCCATTGACATTTAAGCTTAATAATGGCTTCTAGGATATCTCTGACATATATTTGCTCTCTAACTCAGTAAAATTAACTGCCCTGTTCTAAATGTTGCGGTAACTTTGATTATACAAAGTGGTGCCAGATAAGCTGAACAGTTTTTCTCTGTAAACAATGGACACTTCCACTTAAAGTTACGGACAGAGAAGAAAAAAACCATAGAAAATGTTGTCCGTAACTTTAAGTGGAAGGGTCCATTACGTGACTGATAGAAATTTCCTTCAGTCAGAGTTGCACCATAGAACTGCAATGACTAAAATTTCAGTCATTTGCATGGGTTAAATTATGCATTTAATTGGTTTGTGTAAGAATATAAGTTATTGGAATTTATTGTTTTTCACTTTAAAACAAGGATCAAAAGATATTGAAATATTTATCTTAGTAACTGATCAGAACATTTCCAGCATCTGAAGATCAGATACGGCTGAAAAGCTGATTATCCAAAGAATAGATGCAGTCAGAAGAAACTTCTTTAGTTTAAAGTTTTACATCTGCCATTATTTTTTCTTCTCTTTGTTGATCGTCGTAGTCTTTGCATTACGTAATAGATTCATGGACGTGCGCTGCTACTGCGGATGGGGACAGGGTGTAAGAAGGATATATTACGGGGGAGGGGGATATGTATCCAGATATATCGGTTGTCAGATAAAGAACCAGGGAGTGCTTAAGGTGTGATTCATCTTATGCAGTCAGTGACCCCTTTATCCTTGGCCTTTTCAACTCCCAAGCCCCCTTTGCCCTCGGTACGAAGGCCTGTTCATCAGGGTGGGAGGGAAGGAGCAAATGCTCTGTTCACCCCCCCTCAAGTGGAACGCCCATGAATAGATTAAATATGAACTAGTTTTGTAGTGAATCAATGGAAATAATTGGATGAGGAGTTTTCATTGATTGTAACAAGAAGTTAAGTATTCGGATTGTACGTCCGCTGTTCTGAAGTAAAGTCGAAATGTTCAACACTTCAATTCTCTAATATCCATCGGGTAAGAGATGAAAGCTGAGCAAATAAGAACTGTCTTGTCACTATCAACTATATTGCCTCTCAATATCATAAAACGCTTGATACTTCTCCTAATTGACAGTGGAACTCTTTTGTGAATAGAATTAAAAGATAAAAAAATTTAACTTGAATCAGAAGTTATTAACATTCAATTTTTTATATAAATTAAAAAGTTAACACCTTCATTTGAATAAATGGAACTTTTTAACTTAGGATGCATTAAAAATGTTGCAATGTATGAATGTGAGATTTATCGGGGGGGCCCACATGCCCATTCCCTGCTAACAGTGTCACGAAGATGTTGGGGATATCCAAGACCCTCCCCATTTAGTGAAATGGGGAGGTGCTGCCCCGGTGGGAACAGATTCTCCAAGACTGGACATTGTATACATTTTTTGTGGCTACAGGACAAATCCTGGGTCAGGTTTGTTTATTTGCCTCCCCACGAGGGTAGATTTGACACAAGGTCGTTTTTAGTGTGCAGTCCCGCATGCAATTCTAAAAATCTCCCTAGTCGCCACGACTAATGTCACCTGGACATTAGGGCAGGCTCGACATAGTCACAGGACAAATCCTGGGCATGCTGGACTAGGGTCATGTATGTGCATATGTAAGACATAAAGGTAACATGCATGCATATAAATAACATAAATAGTTGATTAAAAAAACAAGAGCCATAAATGATTTTGCTAATATTTATTGGCATCATTCTCAAAAGATTATGAACAGAAGTGATTTTTTGTCTCAATTTATAGGAGTTTGTGTTGCAGTAATATTGTGAAGCTAGGTATTTCATGAATCTGGTCTCTTATCTATTATATTTAACCATTCTATTCTATCTTTACCAGTTTTAACAAATTGAAATGATACTCCCTAATTATTTTTTACCAGATTTGAGATTTGCTAACTGTAACTTTAATTTTGTATGTGTGGTTCAAATAATAAACTTCCATTTTGTACATAAAGAACAGTCCTTGTTTAGCTCATGATTAACACTTCTAGTTAGTGTGGTGGTGTTAGAAGGCACAGTTTTAGAAGACGGTTTTAGTGATAAATTGGTCTTAGAAGCAATTATCATATTTTTTCATTTTTAAGAAAAAAGTTCTTGTAAAAGGCTCATGTAGAATGATATTACTAATGCATTTTCTTTTAGAAGCAAAATACTGTATCTACTTGTTTCCCTCACTTCCAGAAGCATAACTAGAGATTTAAGGGCCTGGGGGGGGGGCTCCTTGAGAGGCCCCCTTCAACATTTAGTGAAATTTATGCAGTAGGTGAACTATACTATTACTTTGGGGGCCCTACCTCCATTTGGGACCCTGGGGTAAATTTCAAATACCCTCCCCCCTTCCTGCCCCTATGCCTCTGCCCACTTAACTTTCATAATGATTGTTCCTCTTAATGCTGTGAATATTTGGTATTTTATAGTATTTGATTTGCTTGCTTTGTCGTTCTTTGTAGATGCGTCTCATGTCTTTAGGCTTCTTAGAGGTCTACTGCCTTTTATGCTTTAGCAGAAGACATTAGTATAAGAGTGTTGCTTCTCTTAACTGCCTGCATAAATCATTATTAGAATTTACGACATGTCAGTCTGTCGGTCACATAACAAACAGAAAACGAGGAAGGAGTTGAGGACACAAGAACACAAAATTGGCTGTTCTGTTCTGTACGTGTTTGTTCGCTGGCTGCTGATAATATAACTACAACTACTACTTCTGTTGCTGATGTGTCAATTTTGTTTTTTACCCAAAAGGAATTTTAGTTAACAATACCTTTCAAATTACTACTGTATTATTCACCAAGATTTTTTAGTTAGAATTTCTGAAAATTCAAAGTATAAAACTATGCATGGCAAAGCTTGGCTATAAACATTGATTACAAAAATGGCAATATTTGAACTATGACCCTTTAGGTTGTACAGGATACAAAAAGCAAATATTTTTAGTTTGTACAGGATACAAAAAGCAAATATTTTTAGTTTGTACAGGATACAAAAAGCAATTTTTTTAGTTTGTACAGGATACAAAAAGCAAATATTTTTAGGTTGTACAGGATATAAAAAGCAAATATTTTTAGGTTGTACAGGATACAAAAAGAAAATTGTTTAGGTTATACAGGATACAAAAAGCAATTTTTTTTTAGGTTGTACAGGATACAAAAAGCAAATTTAAAAAAATGATATAATCTAATGGTTATGATTATAACAGTTTTGACAGTTTAGTACTAAAGTATTGATTTGTACAGCCACATTTCACACGGCTTGGTTCTTGTGGACTAAGTGCAATTATAAATGGAAAACTGAATTCATAGAGAAATGCCATTTAATGGTATCAATTTTTAGGAATTCTTACAATGCCATCACCTTTGGCACACATTAACAGACGACACAGTATAATAGAAACATGGAATTGAGAAAAAGCTACTCCTATATGTCCTATATATAGTCTTTAATGAAGACAACACTATCAAATGTGTGCATGTACAAAACAAACAAAAACTTCTTCAGACTTAATGGATATATCTCTTAATGGACAGTAATAGACGATCCTCTCAGAATAGAAAAAATGCAACAAATTAATTTAGCTCTATTTTATAATTTAGTGATGTTCAAAGACATGTCGAAAAAGCAAAGATCTCAAACCAATTCCTTTTAATGTATTTTCTCTAGTGTTTAACTGTATATGAGGACAGGCTGTAGGAACATGTCTCTTGAGATTAAGAAATGTAGGTTTTGATGGCTTGGTCATGCCCTGAGGATTCCCATCGAAAGAATACCTAAAGTTTCCTTGGACTCCAACTGGGAAGAGAAAGAGAGGCAGGCCAAAGACCACTTTGGAGGACAGTGATGACTTGAAAGAGATGGATGCCACGTGGTGTGAAGCACAAGACAAGGTTCAATAGTGTGGTATGATTGCAGCCTTATGTTCCAGCTGGGACAATGAAGTTTAAAATAAAAATCTTTAAAAAATCTAGTGTTAGCTTGCAAAATCCTAAATGAAATTCTGCCTTGATTGCACTCACAGCTTGTATTAGCATACACCTGTATTACAGAGAATAGACTGGTTATTAATTGATCAGAGTTAAGAAATATTCAGTTGTTTGTGAATCTAAATGCTGTTAGAAAAACTTTCTGGAAATAGTTGGTCTCAAGCCTAGTGAAAGAATAAATATGTCTCTTTAAACAAGCAAATGATTTCTTTTTTTGTGGGAAAATTCTTTTCTTTGAAGATGTGGACAAGACCTTAAATGAAAATAACGTATATGTCAAAAGAAAGTAATCATAATTTATTGCATGGTTTACCTAACTGGTTATAAGAATTTGTATTTGTTTTAATTATTGTGAAATATGTTTAAATTTGCTGATGGAAAAAAACCCAAAAAATAAAGCCTAGTGTTTATATCTATGAAAGTTACACTCCTTTGCGTGGAATACTCAAATGCTACATGAACATCGTTAATTATGAATCTAGTTAAAGTAAATCAAAATTTAATACTTGGATAGTTTTATCGTTTGTAATATTTATAATCTTTAAATAATCAATTTCCTGTAAAAGCATTGTCTTGGTTAAAAAAACCATAATGTTATTTAGATGTTGTCCATTATTCTTTCTTTTTAGCCTATGCCCATATATTAAATTCAGTTTTGTCAAAAACATATTGGAACAATTAGATTATTATTCCAATAAAACAAATTTATGAGTTTTCTTTTTCTGATAAATCATTTGAGTCTGTGAATGTGATTGGCTGGTCTTGCAATTGCTGCAACCAATGAATTTAATAGACTCTGCAATCTACCCACTCAGAAAATTGTAAATGATTGACATTTGAATTTAACATGTCCTGCAACACTTTATAGAATCAATCCTAATTCATAGATAACATTTTATATAGAAGAAAATGAATTGCAATTAACTGTCCGGTTAGTAACGAGGGTGTGACATAACAAAGGAAAGATAAATCAGAGATAAATTTCAAAGGAGTGACACAAATATTACTGTAATGAAGTGGCAATGTAAAATGCTTTTGAATCAATGTTACTGTCTCAGAAGTCTTTCTGAAGCATACAGATTATCAGTTGGAAGATAATTTCAATGGTGGAGAAAGAGAATTTTAAACAAGTATAAAATATTCTAATAATTTAATGATTTTAGTTTTTGAAATAAAATTTTAAGAATTTTGATAATTTTGATAATTTTTAATAATATTTTAATAATTGTACTTTTTAACTGTCACTGCTTTAAATTATTTTTTAATTTCCTTATAGGTGTCACTCCTTTGATATGATATTTATGTTACTCCTTTGAACAGGACCAAACTGTCTAGGCTAAATTTCCAATTATAAGCAAAAAATGTTGAAATTGTCTCTGTATAGAAAAAATTGTTTTGCAGCATTTTGACAACATTGATCACAACAATTATCTCCTCCCTCCAAGATTAGTGTAGTATCTCCATAGATACTGTTTTGAAAAAGACACTTGGACATATTCTCATGTTTGCTGTTTAATTATTCTGACAAAAACGAAAGAATTATATATTCTTATATCATTGCCATATCTTAACTTGGACATTGGTTTGGAAGATGAGGTGGTTTTCATTGCAAATACATTAGATACTGAGATGCTGAATTATATCAATTTCCCACCTGATTTCATTGAAACTTACATCATGAATCTGTTTCTACATTAGCAACTGTTTTCAGGTCATATTTGTCTATTTTTCTCAGAATTTTCAAACCTCTTATTCAATCACTCGGAATTTAAAATTAGGACTTTATTGCAACTAAGTATTTTGAAAATTCTGATTAAAATTAAATTCAGTGTTAAAAGTTTAAATTAAATATTTAAGTTTAGTACTTAGATGCTGAATTCTAAAATCTTATAGCAGTGGAACTCATAGACCAACAAATATCGCTTATAAAACAAATGGATTCAATTGCTATAGGTTTATTCTTAACCTTCCCAAAATCTTTAAATTTAAATATTTAGTATTAAATTTATCTTGGATTGGTATCAATATTTAAGAACTGTTTGCAATGTGATGAAAGCAATACTTACAGGTAAAGCACTATGGCTTGATATAGGACTACAAGCTAAAGGTTTATAGGATCTATATCAGATCTTTGAAACATTTCTGAATGTGGGGAAAATCCTTTTAGACTTGAAGTGTATTTATCTGTTCTATATAAAATCTACAATACCCCTTTGGCATAAATGATAACAAGATGGTAGCTACTTTCCAGAGCTGGTGAAATATCACTGGGTGTTGATGTATATCATCACATGATAAATTGTGTTTATTCTCATATACATGGCACATTAACCAAAGTGAACAGTATACAGTTATATCAGAGACTGTCCATGATGCTGTCTTTTATTATTATTTATTTCGGAAATTTAACATTACTAAATGTATTGAGAAAAATATATAAAAAAAGAGCACTATAGCAAATCAGCCCCAAATGGTATTTCAATACCATAGTCGAGTAAACTGTGAGTTTACTTTTGCATTCAGTAACTGTGTATGTGTGAGTATAAAGTGTACTATCTTTTTTTTTTTTCTTTTTTCTTGACTTCAGGTTTGAAGGTTAAGAATCTTTGCTAATCTTGAATCTGTCTGATCCTGGATTTGCAAGGTTCAATTGTTGATCAATATTTGGTTGTTTCCGCTTAACCCACTTTGGGGCTTAATGCAAAGAGAAGTCACTCATTTTACCAGAAATAATACAACATTAAATTCTATTGTTTTATGTGAATTTGCTTCTCATTTACACAGTAATTAAATAGATTCCCAGTTGGTACTGATATTAGTTCACTCTGATCTGCATTACTTTACCTATTAGAAACCGTCAACCAAAACTGTCAACATAGGTTTCTCCAGTTTTTAAGTTGGTCTGGCTGGCTATGTAGGTATTGCGTGTACAATGGAACTATAAAGCTGAAAACTTAAACATTTACTCCTTATTATGGCTAGAAAAAACGTTTTGTGGGTTTTTTAAAAATTCCTCCCCTAAATGGGTCTTTAGAGGGGGTTCAATTTACAATGTAAGTTTATGCTAAATTGGTCCCTTAGTTTATGTCCGGCCACGTTCACACTTGTTTTTTTAAATATTTGGACGTTTTAGTGATCACTGCCCAACAAAAGACGAGATAAGTAACTTATTCATTGATCATCCCCAATACGGCATACTGCCAAAAGATGTGTCTGGCAGCATTCAAGCTTGATTTTTTTGTTGAAAATTCAGACATTTTTAGTGATCGCTGCCCAACAAAAGCCGAGAGAAGTAACTTATTCATTGATCATCCCTATTTCCAATTTTTTAATTGATCACCCCCAACATTGCATGCTGCCAAAAGACTTTTGTCACATGATGGTTTCTATTGAGTAACTAACCAGACCTTTTGGACTTTTCTTTATTTCCCTGATTGAGAAAATATTGCTTCATTACAAAAAGTACATTCATCTGGGGGAAATAAGGGAAATGTATTGGAAATCTTGAAAGACTTTGTCTCAGCAGAGATGAATCATTTGCGCTTTGTGATCTCCTGCTGTTACAAGAAGCGAAGAAATAGCAACTGTTTTCTGATATTTTTTTTTAAATGGCTACAACAATTAGTCTTATTTTTGCTCTAGAAAAGAAATTCTTTGAAACCTAATTTTGATTGTCAAAAATATTTACTTAATTTTGAATATCTGAAACACTAATGTAAATACAGGTCTGCTTAGTTACTCAATAGAAACTGTCATGTTACCAACATCTTTCGGCTGCATGTAACTAGCGGGCACAAACTAGGGATCAATTTAGCATAAACTTACATTGTAAATTAAACTCACTAAAAACCTATTTAGGGGTAATTTAAAAAAAGGAACATGATGTATACATAGCCAGCCAGACTGACTTGAAAACTGAAGAAACCTATGTTTACAGTTTTGGTTGGTAGTTTCTAATAAACTCTTCAGGCTTAATTTCTGTCTGTTGTCTTCATCTTGGTTGGTTTTAACACAACCTTTCAGCCATTGTACCCCATCGCCTTCTTCAGGTGTGCATTGTTAATGGGCAGGGTGGGTCTGGAATATTGGAACAGTAGTAATGAGGGATGGTGGAATGAAGACATTCTGAGCCCGCACATCGAAGGGGACTACCATCCCAACATTCCAGAAACACCCCATGTGAAATCTCTGGCAGTGAGCAATCAGTGTGGATAGGAAATAAAGAATAAGCTCTCCGTGAGTCTCAAAGTCACGTCCCTTTTGCCAGAGGGAAGCCATGTTAAATGCACCAGCTGCTGTATCAACTTAGCTACGGGCGCTTGGATGGCTTGCAGAAGTCTAAATCCAACCTTTGTACCCACTTTCCATCCTGTTATCTTTTGGAAATTAGAAACTGTCAAACAAAACTATCAGCATAGGTTCAGTTTTTAAGTGATTCTGGCTGGCTATGGATGTATGTATCACATTTACAGGCCACAACACTGGAGCTAGAGGGCTGAAAAAAAAATTTTTAATTTATTTTTTGAAAATTCCACCTGAAAATTTTTTTAAATTTACAATGTAAGGTTTTGCAAAATTGGTCCCTTAGTTTGTGTCCGGGAGCATTCAAACTTGTTTTTTGAAAATTCAGACTTTTTGTAGTAATCACCGCCCAACAAAAGGCAAGAGAAGTAATTTATTCATTTATCTCCCTTTTTTTTTCTAATTCTTTTTAATTGATCACCGTCAACACAGCATGCTGCTAAAAGACATTGGTCACATGATGGTTTCTATTGAGTGACTAACCAGACCTGTTCTTTTATTATTTCCCTTTCTTTTTGTTTAAATAGATGAATTACTGTAAACCATTATCAAGTTCTTTTCCTAAACAGCCATGACACACATCCCACTCTTGTAAATGCCTCACAATTCCGTGTTTGCCTTTTCTCTGACATTTGGTAAATATAAAGTAAAGGATATGACAAAACAAAATTCAAGAAATTATTCAATATTTTTTTGTTTGCAATTCGTGCTTGTCGTAACAATAGCTTTGAAGCAGCTAGAGAAGGTAGGAGAGTGGTGGGGTGAAAATATCCTTTTCCTGTTTTACAAAAACTTTTTTAACCTTTGTCACATTTAATCTGACTCTTTGACATTCACTTTGCTTTTTATTTGTTTTTGGTTTTTGGTTTGTTTTTGACTTTTGACCTTTTACAAATCTGCCAGTAATGTTCAAATATATATAATGTTTCAAATATATAAATGGTATGTTCTGTATATCTTAGTTCCTCTATGCTGTATGTATGCACACACATTTTGCAACCAGTGCAAAAAGGAAATTATTGTGTGTACAAAAGGTTAGTTACATAAAATAATGTAATTAATAATTATACTTATAGTATGGAAACTTACTTATAGATTTTTAGGGACTTAATTATAATAAATATTATTATACTGATAACTATAATAATATTATATTATAATTATGCTTATTGAAAATAATTAGATTTTCAAATTGCATAAATAAAAATAAGAGACTCATTGATATTTTAGTTCATAGAACAGCAAACCAAACAAAGTAATTCAAAGTATAGAATGCAATCTTCTCTAAATACATTACTTTGTAGAAT
>VCCN01005704.1:1997169-2010641 GCA_006491835.1 Architeuthis dux | reverse complement strand
TGTAGAATGCAATCTTAGCTAAATACATTACTTTGTAGAATGCAATCATACTTATATTATATTAAAAAAAGCCAATACAGTTTTATTAACCATGAGAGATAGGTTGTACCAAAATTATCTTGAAACAATTTCAAGTTTACGTTTGCACAAGCATTCAGTGTGCACATACTTTTGTCACAGGAAAAAATGATTTTTGCGTATACTGATTACTAAAAATTGGGGAGAACATTGCTGTATACACATATGAATGCATAAAACCAGACAAAAATTGTATGGAAACTTATAGATCTTTTCTTATTAGTACACAGTAATACCCTGCTTAGTTCCGATTCGCTATAGCGCTCTTCTTTTCATAATTAATTTCCAAAATAAATAAGGATAAAAGACAGCATCATGGACAGTCTGTATATTGTACACTTTGGTTAATGTGCTAAGTGTATGAGAATAAACACTTACACAATTTATCATGTAGCGATATATACCGACACCTAGTGATATTTCACCAGCTTTGGAAAGTAGCTACCAGATAAGATATACAGCACTAATCCATTCCATCTTGTTGAGGCTCAACAATGACATCATATATTTTTGCATGATTGCTGGCACCATCTCTATTCATGTTATGTTATAATGACTCCGCATAGCACTGTTTTGTTTAGCGCTGCATATTTTAGGAACGTATGTTCCTAAAATATACTCGAGCTCAAATCGAGGTGTTAGTGTTTTTTAAAAATAATAAAACTAGGATTAAAAATTGCCTTAAATTGAACTAAAGATAACAGATACCATATTTACTTGAGTCGAATATAATGCGACCCCCACTTTTTGTAACTAAACATCAGTAATCTATCTAAATATATTCTCATTTTTTACACTCTGGTATAATGCTACCCCCCAGTTTTGACCCTGATTTTTTTTATATTAAATTTCTGGCATTGGACACTAGTAAATATGGTAAATGAATGTTGTGCTGCACTGCTGCAGTAAAAGACCCCAATTGGTCTTGAATCCCTTCCTCATTTCTTTATTCTCTAACTGCTCATTCGATGGGGATAAAATTGGTCCATAAAGATTTTAGAAGCTATTTTGACTTATATAAGAATAATCCAGAATTTTCTTTAATTTTTATTTCAGCAATTGTGTATATTTTGATTAGACATTTTGAGGTATTGTTTCTGAAATCTATACTAATATTTGAGACTTCAGTTTGTATGTCTGTGCCACTAACCACAAAACCCATTACCTATTGTTTGGCATGAAAACTAGTTTTGATATAGGCTATGTGAGGTGACCTCAGTGGTTTTTCAAGGTCATCAAAGAGTACAGCATGTCATTTCTAGCCAATTGGAGTGAGATATTGAGTTTGCTATAAAGTACAAAGATGTTTTGACCTCACAAATGGTAGAGAAGATAAGGTCAAATTTGACCTCCAAGGTCACCAGAAGTCGTTGGAGGTAGAGTTAGTTTGTGGCCTTTATGATCTGTGTTGTAGCAAGACACTTCTTGGAGGTAAATTGGTCTGTGGGGTTAACTTGGGCAGAAAAATGCCTGAAAAGAGTACTCCAAGCCAGTGCCGGATTTACATATGGGCTGAGCGGGCCGCAACCAAGGATCCTCATGATCCAAAAATCCCCCCCAAATTTTAAAATATACCATTAATTTATCTTTCATTTGTAATGATAAAAATCAGGGTCATATATTAAGTGTTACAGTGTTTATTACGAGAAAAAAAAAATTATTTAAAAAAAAAAAAAAGAAATTACTAAAATGTAACAAAATTAATTTTTTTAAATTAGTGAATAGCATTGAATTATTTTTGCAATAAGCACCAGAAGGAATACATTTTTGTATGGAGATAATAAAAAATAACACTAGTTACATAATTATTCTTTAAAAATGATTTACAAATATTTCTGGGACCCCCTACATTGAGAAGCCCTGTTCTAGGCCTCCAGTTGTTGTAATCCGGCACGGCTCCAAACATTTTTCTATTCATTACCCAAGTTTCTTGAATGTAAAAAATGTAAATGTTGAATTTCATTTTGTATTGATCAGATATTAACACAATAATGAAGTTAAAAAAACCATTAATTTGTTCTTTAAGAGACGATTGCACAGAATGAATTCGTTTAGGTATGAAGGAAACAGGGCATCTGATGTGCCAGACTGTCGATGTAATTTCTTTGAGGCACATCCAGAGATCTTTAACATTCTGGGTGTCTGATGAAGAACAAACTAGTGGCTTTTAACTTCTTTGTGTTAATATCTGATACATTGTATAGTTATACTTTATGGAGCCTTTGTATGACTTTTTTATGTGTTTAACTACCATATTTTACATCCATAAGACCAAGACTACTTCTAGAAATGTAAACTTGAATTTGATCAGTTTGTGGATATGATATATCTGACAGTATAAATTCCTAATTCCATCAAAAATAAATATTCATGCACACAATAATATTAATTAAATTAATATTTAATAACACAAAATCATAACCCTAAAAAATTCCACAATTCTTTAATAATGTTTATAAAATCTTCTATAACCTTTGTTCATGTCCCTTGATTCTAATTTTTTGAATATATAAATCCAAATAAGCATTACAATTTCTTTACAATTTCAAAATACTTGGGGTTTGCCACTCACGCGTTATGATAAAGTAAAACATTATTACTATTGTTTCATTTAAACTTACACTTTGATAAGGCTGAAAAGTGAAATATGTTCGTGAAATACATTTTAATTTGCATACAATTAATGTTTTCTTTCCTTTTTGTCAACTGAATTTAAACTTGAATTTCGAAACTGAATTCTTGCTCTCTTGCGTTTCAGACTTCCGGATACCCCATGAAGACTTGGATAAACTGTCTGATGTGAAAATGCTTGTATCTCAATTGTACAGTGCACTAAACATTGAACAATACCAGTTAGAAAGGGAAAGTCAACTACTACAAAGGTTAGAAGATCTCAAAATTCAATTGGAACCATTAGAACAGGTAACACAACAGTTTTTCTTTTAATCCTTTTGATCTTTATTGATAACTAGTTATTCTCCTTGAAAAAATTCACAAATATATTTGGATTTTTATGTATTAGAACCTGTTAACATAGGTTTGTTCAGTTTTTAAGTTGGTCTGGCTATGTATATATCACGTGTAATGGCCGCACCAATGCAGCTAGAGGGCTGAAAATTTTAACATTTACTTATGTCTGGGGAAAAATTTTTTTGTTTTTTTTTTCAAAATTACCCCCATAATAAGTTTTTAATGGGAAGTTCAATTTGCAATGTAATTTTATGCTAAATTGGTCCTTTAGTTTGTGTCTGGCAGGATTCAAGCTTGTTTTTTTTTAAAATTCAGACTCTTTTGGTGATCACTGCCCAACATGGCATGCTGTCAAAATACATTGGTCACATGACAGTTTCTGTTGAGTGACTAACCAGACCTGCTTATCTATCTATGGCATGCAAACCCTTAGTTTAAAGGGTGGAGTTGGTCATGTGCACTCCGCACCTCATCTAAAAGCTCTGTAGCTCAGGCTGGAGGGATACTCCATGTACACTGCCAGCACCTTGTGCCTGCAAGATGTGGATGACTCACCACACAATTTTTGAACTTTAACACACTTTATTCTTGATAATGACCAATAATGGTTGAAAGTACTAGAACATATACCTTTATAAACTTTGGACAGTTATTGTTCCTGTGATCCTGCATTGAGACACCTTATTTGCAAACAGGAAAAACTGGTTAAAAGATTGAGTCAACAAACTTAGTCTGTTGTG
Organism: Architeuthis dux; assembly: GCA_006491835.1. NCBI lineage: Eukaryota > Metazoa > Mollusca > Cephalopoda > Oegopsida > Architeuthidae > Architeuthis > Architeuthis dux. The sequence continues at coordinate 2,006,853 of VCCN01005704.1, read as the reverse complement.
TTCAACAAAACAGGGTTTTCCACGTTTTATCAAGTTCCAAGTCGGTGGGGCCTGAACTTGAATCACCCTAAAAGTCTGCGCAATGAAGTTTAAAGGTGATGTGCAATATACATTATATACACACACATATACACACACACACACACGTACTGGATTTAGAGGTGAAAATAGGTATAAAATTGTTGCCTCTTGCATAACACGGGTACTCTATTTGGCACTACAGTTCGGCAGTCACATGTGTTTTTCTGTTCGAAATTTGCTTTTCCTTGTGTAAAACATTGAAACATAGAGTTTAAAAGCATTAAATACTTTTCTGATGATCAAAACATAAGTCCATTACAGTAAAAACCTAAGTTTTGTGTTTTATGAATGTATGAAACGTAACGTAGTCAGTTGAAAAAATGGTTCAAATGTTGCTGAATCATAGTTCAATCCATCCTCTTTCATTCCTAAAAATGTAAAAGGTCCTACTCATATCTAACTTGGCTAAACTGCCACATTTTTCAGAGAATCTTTTTCAGAAGAATTCCAACCGAGTATATGAATATCAATAAATTAAAGCATTAAAACCCTTGAAATCTCACCAGGTGACACCTTTTCTAGAGACAAATCAACTTAGAAAATTTCAGTTTGATTGAACAAAAGGTTCAGAAGTTATGACACATTGAAATCTGCTTAAATTTGCATGTTGCAAGCTGTAAGCATGCTTTTGCCAACTTCATAACTTTGGTTTTTAAGAATATATCTAGCTGAAATCTAGTATCCCAGTACTTTCACACCTAAATAAGCCATTGCTGGCTTCATTTTACCTCTATTATATGTAAACATATGCATACCCAGCTATATACACATCAGAACCCCCCTGATTCAATAGAAGGAATGCACAGGCGCATACAGACACACAATAACTTGACCTCGTAGACCCACTTCCAGAAACATAAATCACACCAACCACCCCCACCCACTTAACAGCTTACACAAGGAAACACCTAATCTAAACACCTCGGGTCCAGGTCACATAGGCATAGAAAACACCCTTCATTTAATTTCTACTATAAGTTCAAAATATATTTGGTAAAAATATCTACCTGTTAAGTTATTGAACTTGTTTAAGTGGAACAGTCGATTGTTAGAAATGGTGTATAGGAGATATTTTTATCAGCATAATAATTACCTTTAAGTGGAATAGTCCATTGTTACGGACTGAGAAACAGAAAAAAGTTCATTATATAAATAGTCCAGATCTTTTTGTTAATTCATGAATGTTTCCTACGTTGAAGGCAACCCTTAATTTCCAATCATACAAATTGAAACTAATTTTGATCCTTCTTAATCAATTCCTTAAAGTAGTAGTTCTCAAACTTTATTGCATGATTGCACACTAAGACATATATTTGACTTTCTGTGTAAGAATGAAATGAATTAGACAGAAACATTTCAGTTGTCAATGAACAGAATCTTTTATATCAGCATACTGTTATATGTACTCATCACCCCTTTTTCCTTTCATCTGTCGCTAAGAAGATTCAGATCTCACAAAATCTAATGCTAAAACCCCTAGATTGGCAACTCTGTGGTGGAAGCAGGACAGACATAATACCCGTACTTGACACATTCAAGGCTGCTTGCGTATTTGGCAAAACTTACGCAGCATACTTGGGAGTTTTTGGCACACACTTTGTGAGCCACTACCTTGGATTGTTCTTCCCAAATATTTCACATCCAACTATTTTCTACAAAATGTGTCTGTAGAGAACATTTGATATATTTTGGGGCTGTCGACCAGTGTTCAGTTTTCTCCTGATTGAATCTTCAAGGTGAGAAAGGAATTATTCGAAACCTGAACAACCAGTTCTATTTCTCAGCAGCAGATTTATTACAAGTTGTGTGATTTGGGTCAGCTAACAAAGTCAAAGTTTTGAGATGTTTTGATTTAGGTCAGCTGACAATAGCATTAAAGGATTATAACCCCTGACAGAAGAGTACACTGATTGAAAAAGCTGTGATAAAAGAACAAAGGTAGAATGGTCTAAAAAGAATTCCTGAGTCGTGTTGATGCCTTAGCACTTAATATAATATCTATGCCAGTGGTTAGAAGGTGTGGCATGGCCGGGCTGATAACGGCTTGGAGATTGAACTTGGCAAGCCGAGTTCAAACCCTGTCTAGGAAAGTTTGTTCACTTGGCACTAATGCCCTTAGGAAAGGTATGAATCCATCTCTCCCTTAGCTCTTGGTAAAACAATGTTGGGTGAAGTGAGCGATGCCACTTCTGGTGCTTGTCACCTATAAGCCTATTTCATATATCGCAAATGGGCAGAGTAAGTAGTAATTTGATATCTGGAGCCTAAGCAGGGAGGGTTGAAGTCATAGCCAGCGTATGGGCAATCCTCACTTATGCCACTGGTTCTTAACCCTTTCACTCCATGCCCCACCTCCTCGACAGATCGAAAACATTTGAGATCCCCCCCTTGCTATACAGGGTGTGTCATAAAGATTTACCCATTAGTATTTCCAATTCATTCAAAATTGATTAGAGGCAAGTGTATATAATACAAAGCACATATATTATCCAGTGTCGACATTTTATATGCCTTCAGCCCTTAATCCACCTTCAAAGTCCTTCATGGTTTTCCTCATGCTCCTGTAAGGATTTCTTCTCACTCGCATCTCCACAGCTTTGGTGACCCTTCTGATGTGGTCCGAGCGATTTCTGCTGGGAATTGGCTTGCTTGTGGTTGTGCCTGTCTCATTAAAATGTTTCATGATGTTATGTATGGTCTTTCAGCAAACATTCAGCACTTTTATCACTTGATTGTTGTTCAGTCCAGCCTTCTTCAACACATTAAATTTGGTTGCGTACTCATTTCGACCCCCTGTTTGATACCTGAAAATGAAACTGTAGCCATAAAATGAAAGGATGTTTGAGTTGCTCTGTGCAAACTTTCAAACTCGCAGGTCAAAACCTAAGTTTATGAGATATAATTACATGCTGGGTAAATCTTGATGTCGCACCTAGTAATAAAACCAATTTGGTGTTGAAAAGTTACAATAATATGTTGTTAAATTGAGAAATTTATCAAAAATTTAGAGTTTTAGATCAAGGAAAATATCTGTAAAGAAACAAAAATAATGATATATGAATGTTAGGGCTCTTACTTTCTTTAATGTGTCAAATTTAGTAAAAACAATGCTATTACTGCATCAGTTTTATACCTCACAAAGTTAATATGGAATCTATAGTAAAATTAGTAATTAATAATATTGTGTAATTAATCAGTTAAACCTTAACACAACTCAGTTTTGAGCCATGGAACACTTTTCACACCCAAAATCCAAATTGTACCCTAATATATTCAAATTGCCCCCCCTGTAGGGCATGCACCCCTCGTTCAGAATCACTGATCTATGCTGTTCACCAGAGTTATTTAACTCTTAGATTCACAGACTGCTTGTAACCACTGTGGAATTCTTCAATGAATAGGATGAAATTGAATTAGAGAAAAAGAAATTTATCATGTGCAAGGGAAGTAACTTTAATCAGAAGTTACTCAGTTTGAATTACTATTTGAATTCATTCGTATGAATTTAAGAGTTAAATACAGGTTAGCTGTATGAACCGATGACTGACCATAAAATAATCCAATTTTAGTTTGCAAAAGACGTAGTATTAGCAAGATAAGGAAGGAGAATAAATTGTTAGAATCAAGTTAGACAGAATAAACATAGGATTTACCTTTATAGTTTAATCATTAGCTTAACCCATTAACTGTGACAGGTGGTGAATAAGAATAATTATCCATTGCCAGATAAAAGCCCTTGTCCACTGCAAGATAATGTATTACAAGTTATCCATTGCAAGATATCCATTGCAAGATAATCCATTACAATTCTTCAAATGGTTTTTCCAACGATTGAACACCTTGTTGTATTGTAAACACGACGTTTTGGCCAATCCATTCTTCGGCCTTCTTCAGGTGTAAAATCCGAGGATGGTGGGGGTAAACAGCAGTTTTTATTTTTAAATGGGGTAACCTTATAATGCAGGGTCCGGGTAAAAATAAAAACTGTTTACCCCATTACACTTGGATTTTACACCTAAAGTAGGCTGAAGAATGCATGGCCGAAACGTTGTGTTTACAACACAACAAGGAGTTCAATCGTCCGAAAAATCATTTGAAGAATTGTAATGGATTATCTTGCAATGGATATCTTGCAATGGATAACTTGTAATAGATTATCTCAATCGTCCAAAGAACCATTTGAATATTAATGACCCTTCTCAAAACTATAGAAAATCCATTACATAGATAGAACTGGGTTGTCATCAATCCCAATAAAATGGATATTTTGTTGTATTAGCCATAGAAGACTGCAATGACTGACATTTCCGTCATTCACAATTAATGAGTTAAATATAATAATGATGATTGTTTTGTAAATATCTGTGGTCAGATACAAGATGTCATTTTCCTCTATTTAGGAATTTTGGTAAAGGAAAACATTTTGTTCTAGAAAAAATTAAACTTCCCTAAACTGAAGAATTCCAAAACATGACATATACATTGTGTTCTCTTTAATAAGCTAACAATAACATGACAACATTTGGCATGGTGGTCATAGCAGCTGGACGTAAACCAGGCTTCCCTCTGACATGAAAAAAGTTTACTCTTTATTTCCGATTGCGCTGTTTGTTCTTAGCCATAGAATGACAACATTTTGATAAAAATAAAGATGAAGGTAAAACGTAATCAAAATCTAACTATAATAATATACCATGTGTATTTATTTATTTATCCTCTGTCACACTAAGAGGTGCAACTCTGTTATCATTAAGTAGGTTACCTCATGATGATGTAGTAAAAATAGAATTTCATCTTCTGAAGACATAGTAAAAATGCTGAATTTAAAGAATAATATAAAAAGTAATAAAAATAAAATAAAATAAAAATCTGTTTGTGGTCAACATAACACTATTCTCCAAGCTCACTGCAATGCAAATCTCTATTATCTATGCATATAAAATGCAATGTGTATCAATATATTCCATATATATGTATATTGAAATAAAACAATTCTATTTCCCTATTCACTAAATCAGTTAGAAACTGTCACCAAAACAGCATAGGTTTCTTCAGTTTTCAATTTGGTCTGGCTGGATGGTTATGTAGCTATCACACATACAGTGGAGCTAGAGGGCTCAACATTTTAACATTTACTCCTTACTATGTCTAGTAAAAACTTTTTTTTTGTTTTTTTTAACAAAAAAAAAATTTATTAAATTTTTTTTATTCATTGATCACCTCCAACACTGCATGCTGCCAAAAGATTCTGGTTATAGGACAGTTTCTATTGAGTGACTAACCAGATCTATTTTTATATTCGTTTATCAATACTATCGTTTCTTTGTGTTTCAGGTGAAACGCGACCTTGAGCACCGTGCTCATAGAAGGACAAACATCCTTTCATGGCTCGGATTAGGAATGATGGGATTACAATTTGGAATTCTTGCCAGGCTCACGTGGTGGGAATACTCCTGGGATATTATGGAACCTGTCACCTACTTTGTTACTTATGGTACTACCATGGCTATGTATGCTTATTTCGTTGTCACCAAACAGGTAAGACCAATAGATAAGTAATTGCTTTATTCAATACTCTATTACATTTCAGCTTTGTTGGGACGGAGTTAACAAGCCTAAAAGTCAGACCATACCCATCCAGAACCAACCATTTGCAATCATCAGCCAAACGTTCATCTACTGTTTGTAACCGTTTGTATAATGTTTGGGTTGTTTGCATTGTGAATTGAGAAAGTGGCACATGCTTTGTTTATGTACAAACACCAGTGGCATAGCAAGAGAGGCAATTGCCCGCTGGGTGCAAGTGTGAAGGGGCACAAAGTCTACAATATATTTTAAAAAGAATCCCAGAATAAAAGTCACAGAACAAAAGTCACAATGTAGAGTTACCCTGAGCTACCTAAAAGAAATGTAATAGGAAGAAATGTCACAACTAAAAAAATAGTTTTAAAAAAAAAGAAGTAATATTTTACTTCAATTTATACTAATTAAATGTTATAGTGTGACTTTATTTTAGGCCTATGTAAGGTGGTATTTAATTCTTCATGTTATTGTCATTAAGTAGGTAATTATTTTTGCCCCCAGACACTGAGAACCCTTGCTACGCCACTGACGAACACCCAATAAACATTTGAACACCAGCCTTAAGCAACTGTACTCCTACTGTCTGCTACTGTTTGTATGACATTTGGCTGTTTGCAACTGTTTATGGAATGTTTACAAGCAAACAGTACTTGTCCTCATTCAATGTTTATGCACATGTTACTTGAATGTTCAAAGAACATGCCTGTTCTCGGTGGGTAGATGCGCAAATTCTTTTCTTGTGTGAAAATCTAGCAAGGGCTGTGTTACCAACTTTATTTTCACGTTGAGGAAAAAAAAATAAAAACAGCTTGAAACATCTAGATTCTCCAGATATATATCTAAAATCTAGGAAATATATTACATATTATAAATAAATTAAATGTGAATTTCAACATTAATTTTATTAAAATATTACTTATTTTATTAAAAATCATCTAAATAGTAATTTCTGACATGAAGATGCAACCAAAAACATCTAGATTTAGATGGAAAACATCTAAATTGGCAACACTGAGCAAGGGACATAACTCACATTTCAGTGTGTCAGTCAGTGACAACGATTGCTGCTAGAGATGCTAGCGCATCTAAAAATACACGCCCTATGGGCAGGTTTCAAGCTAGATGTCTACTTTGTACAGTTAAACAAGAAGATAAAGGTTTGTTTTAGCTAACCTGATGGACATAATGTAAGGGTCCAGTTTAACATTATATTTACATATACTTTACTTGAATTATGCAATGACAGACAGATGGACAAAAAAGAACCACAGGGCCCAATTGGAAATATTTTTTGCAGGGCCCCAGGTTCACAGCCAAGGTCTCTAGAATCTTAGAGATATAAACAAAGTTTATTATAGAAAGCGATCAAAATGTATGCTTAAAGATTTCAGAGAAATACATTTTTACAAGGTTCTATAATTAATTACCATACTATTTAGTTAAAGAACAGTGAAAAGAATTTCAAAATATAAACAGCATAAACAAACGATACTGACATTTTAAGAATTCAGAGGAAAATTAAAATCTTTGCTGTTCTCTGTAAAACATACAATGTGGTGTTAGGTGTATGTTGGAATGTGGTGTTGTGTGTATTTGACAAGACTAGAGTAGATTATCCTATTGCGGGGCATGCCATGTTGCAAGAATGTCAGACAACCACTGGAAATCATGACTTAAAACATGAATCCCCAGAGATCATATACAGAATTGTGGCCGGCATAAAATAAAGTGGTGTAACGATTTAGACAAGTTCAGAAAATATTGGAGCCGCAACGCCCATGATTGAGAGGTCTGGCAAATCTTGGGGAAGGTCTATGTTTCAACGATTGATGTTAAAAGGCTGATGATGATTTCACTGACTACTGTGAGAATTCTCTTAAAAAGTCATTAATGGGTTCTACTCTAATATTTGCTAATTTTCAAGCAATTCTTTTATACCTTGATTCAACTACTTCACCTTGATAAAATCTACTTATATAATATGCCATGTGTGTGTCTATATTTTTGGTCTGTAACATTCGCCAAGTGATATAACTATTAAATGCTAATTATAATGTAATCTCCCCTATTTATTTTTTTTTGCAAATGCGTAAAAAATCCAGTTTCATTCTGGTTGAACACAAACAGAAAAATGCAGAGCAACATAAGATTTTTGATATTTTTCAAGTACAATGCAATTGCAAAATTATTTAAATACTGCCATCATTTTTTGACGGTATGGGTAAACTAGTTCACTAATAAAGTTTTCTGCATACTTTTTTCTTAGTTTTATTGTTAGAACTTCACCATGAACAGTTCAGCTATAAATTAGTGCTTTTGTTTCAGATGATACAAGTCTAAAAGAGTGGCTGACTTAAGGAATTTTACTTGCATCATCTGAATTTGCTCACTGAAACTATAAATTTCTTTTCTTTTATGCTGCCATATTAGTTTCACTGAATTGTTTTCAAAATTACATTTTTCCAATGGACACATTTTAATTTTCAAAATTGTCAAGAGAGTTAATTTAAATAAGAAGGTTCATTGGTTTTGAATAAATTGAGGATAATTAAGATGATTAGTGAATTGTTGAGAAATTTGGAGATTTTTCAAATAGTTAAACTGAAGGGTTAAAAATAACAGTAAAAATGTTAATAGTTGGCTCTCGACCAATTAAAACAGTTTGCTAAGAAGACATTTCTATTAAAATTCAAATAAACCTTTTTGATGTTTTTTTCAAAGAAAAATTCATTATCAATCCTTTGTTTGTTCAGACTTTAAGGCATTGAGGTTAATATGATAGAAGGCGGCTTTCCTTCTGTCTCAATAGACAATGGAACGACAGACCTTTCCAGGGTGAAAGCCTGTGCAGATCCTGGGATGCTTAGTTGACAGAATCTCCCTCTCGACTTCGCTGATGTAGTCCAAAGGAAAACAAAGCGTGATACATTTTTGGCATCAGCTTGGCTGCAGGAGCAGTCGGAAGGACATCAAAGTAGGCATCCAACCATCTTAAGGGGGATCCACTGCCTGGTTTGGAATCAGAGTTGTCCTTCTCCTCGACTGGTTGCCTTACAAAGGCTAAAGAGCCCAGTCTGCCTTGCTATTTTATCCATAACTGGGGGAGGGGAGAGATGGATTCATGCCTTTCCCTAGGGCATTAGTGCAAGGTGAACATAAACAGCCATGGCCAGAGTTTGAACTCTGTTTTCCGAGTCTTATAATCTGACTGTGGGTTTTAGTGAAACATTCATGAATTAATTTTTTTCCTATTTTTACACTATCGTACACGTATACTATCCTTTAATACACCTTGTGATGCAACCTGGACATATTGTCAGTGATGAACCTGGGGTCATCAGGTGTTTCGGGTCTTAACATCAGACACCGAGACCCAGCTGGAGTTGATCAAATTAATTTCTATGTTTTGAAATTTGCAAAAATCTCTAATTTCACTATTATTAATGGCATTTTTTAAAAAAAATATAAGAAAAAGAAGGGGGAAAAAGATATTTGAGTATTTTTTTTTATTCTATCAAACAACAACTCAATGTTTTTAAACCATATGCTATTTTGTCACATTTCTTTGCCAAAGTATGTGAAAAGTTCACCTTTTTAGACATTTTAATGTTAAAAAAATGCAAAAAATCCTGCCAAAAAAGAGATTTCTTTTACCCACAGAAAAAGTCAAAACACCTAGAGTTTCAGCAGATTCCTATGATAGGACTTACATTTTCTATTAGAGCTTATTTAAAATTAGAAAAATGAGTTTTCATTGAGTCCCACCATAGGAATCTTGAAAAAAAAGTCACCTTAAGGGTGTGTATCTAGACTGTATAAATGACTTCCAAAAATCCTTTACGCATTAAGAACATTTGACCATCAACTGGTGATACTGCACAAGACATTTTGCACAGTGAAATCAACAGAAACAGGTCTGGCTAGTCATTCAATAGAAATCATCACATGACCAACACCTTTTGGCAGCATGCCATGTTAAGGGTGATCAATTAAAATTTGGAAAAAGAGGTGATCAATGAA
>VCCN01005704.1:1979681-1996877 GCA_006491835.1 Architeuthis dux | reverse complement strand
AAACTATGAACCCTATAAATGGACCTCCAAGTAATGATGATGCTTTATTTGAGAGTTTTATGATGAACAATTGAAACTAAAGTTCCTTATTTTGATTATTCTTATAAAACTTTCCTTGATGTTAGTTGTGTTGACTTGATAGAACTTTCAGTTTATAGGCAACTATAAAATATTGATATAATCTTTTCTTTATATGCAATAATTCTGAGCTATCAACCAATATTGTAGTGTTTGAAAATATGATAAAAAATGTTTTTCGTCCATAATATCTTTGTAAGGATATCAAGCCCCTGACCTCTAAGATTTGGGAATTTTTTTAACAATTTTGTTTTAACATATCTATACTATCAATACGCTTCTAACAAGGTATCAACCACTATTGAAGTGTTCGTATTTCTTAAGATATGACCAAAGATGTGTTATTTGCTCCTAATCCTGATATATGGAAATTAGGTCCCAGACCCCAAAATTTGCGAATTTTTCAACATTTTTTGTTTCAACATATCTATGTTATCAATATGCTTATCAACCACTATTGTAGCATTTGTATTCTTAAGATCAGTGTTTCAGCCCACTGAGCGGGCCTTCTACCCTTCCTCCTGACACTCAGCTTCCAGATCATAGTTCTCTTGCGCCTCCTCCATCCGATCTTCCAGGGAACAGTAAACTCCCAACATAACTACTTGCTTGGTTGCCACAGGCATCAGGACCATGTCTGGCCTGAATGTGGTAGCCATAATGGTGTCTGGGAATCTCAGTTATCGCCTTAGGTCGACCAGGTAATGCCAGTCTCTTGCTGTTGCAAGCAGTCCACACCAAATCCTTGGATATAATTTTGCTTAGCTTTGCTTTTTATATTAATAATTGAGTTCAACAACACAATAACCTTTATAGTCAAAAGTCTGAAAGCTTTTAAAATTTATTTTGACCTTTCATTCCTTTGTCAGCATACTCTTTTTTTCTTTTCACTGTATTGCTGTTCTCATTATCATTTTTTGCTTCTTCTTCTCTCCTACATCCATCGACATAAGCAATGTGTGTCTTTTTCGTAATAACATCTGGTAAAAGATAGTGCCTTGGTAATAACATCTGATAAAGGATAGAGCCTTGGTAATAATATCTGGTAAAAGATAGCACCTTGGTAATAATATCTGGTAAAAGATAGCACCTTGGTAATAACAACTGATAATGGATAGAGCCTTGGTAATAACAATTGCATTCTCTCACTTAAAAAGTTTTTAGAAATGTCTTCTGGCATTTTCTATTTGAAGATGGCAATGACTTTTTAAAAGAAAGTCAACTGTGCATAAGATATTTTTCTTAGAAGGATGAAGCAAGGGATCAGGATGAAGGGAGATGTCTAAAGATTTGATTAAAGCACTTAAATCAGATAATAATCTGGGTAGATACAGAGGAAGGCTAAAAACAACTCTGTCAGTAAAATTGAAAAATTATCCAGACAACTTGCCAACTCCGATCCCACACTAAAAGACCACACGTAGACACAGAGGATAACCTCAAAGAACTTTGAAGACTAGCCAGAGACAGAGAAGCGTGGGGAATAATGGTAGACAAGATATCTGATGCCCGAGCAGGGACGGCGCTGCCCTACCCAGCGTAAAGGGGATGATAATAAATAACTTAAATGATTATCCGTTCTTTACTGACAAGGCAATATATTGTTTACTTCAGTGATGAATTATTTGAAATTATCAGTATTCAGTCTTTTTTAGTGTTGATCTTGTGTACCCATGCTGTCAAAAATGACTGCACATATGAAATTGATATTTTGTTAAGTCCTTATAAGGTTTTAACATGTGACAGATGAAAGGAGAAATCAGTGAGTAATGGATGGGAGCAAAAATGAAAGATAGCAGAATCAATGTCCTGTGGACCATCATAGACTGATGATGGTGATATAAAATCTGTGCTTCTTAAACTGGTGAATGATTCCCTCAAGGTTGAATGAAATCATGTTGGGGGTGAATGAATCTACATGGGTCGATGAAGGGTGACTGAAACATGAAGTCTGAATGAATTTATAGTAATAATGTAACTTCACACAAATTGCATCAAAAACATACTCAACGGATTTTGTGTCCTCAATATGTTCTGAATGAAAGAAAAAAGTCTACAAAAATTGTAGGAAGGGGAAGTTTTGAAAATTATCTAAATATGATATACAATGAACCATATGGTTCATTGTATAACTTTAATCAGCATGAAATATCCTTTCCAACGATATACAATATGCCAATATTTGGTGAAAAATATTTTTATGAGTAAAAAGGCGTTTTTTATAGGATCATATTTAGGAGATTTTCAGTTGCTTTCCCTTCATACAATTATTGTAGACTTCTTTTTCTCTCATTCATTGAGGACACAAAATCCATTGAGTTTGTGTTGTAATTTGTGTTGACCCACATTTTTGAGTAAAATTGCCTGGACTATTAATATACTCAAATATTTATATTTTTCTATACTTAAAAAAGTAATTTTTCTGTTAAACATACACAATAAGAAAACGTTATTTCTAAAAATCTAAGCTGTCATTTTCTAACTTTATGTAAACTAGAAAAATTCTAATCATTTTTCTGCTAATTTTTTTGTCATCCCTAGTTTTTTTAATATTTTTTGATGTTCAAAAACATGAATAGAATAAACATTTAAGAAATGAGTTAATTCATTCTTTTTACTCGTGATACAAAATCAATTATAATAATTATGAAGACATTTATTAGTTGAGAACCTATATTTGCCCGGCACCGGTGTGAGCGACTGCTAAATGAGCGGCCTAAATCATAAATGGGAATAAAAAAACGAGCTCCGTGCGGGGATTGAACCTGCATCCACCTTGGAAGCAACCTTATATGCAGGTTCTGCTCTACTGATTGAGCTAACGAAACTCATGGTAGGCAGGAGTCTTTTAATCCTGCACTTTGATGGCTTCTCTATTCTCACGTCCGTATTTTAGGCACGAATAATGGAGAAGCCAGCAACGTTCTCAACTAATATTTTATAATTATCAGATTCTGTTGGATATAAAATTATCCATCATTTGATTTCAAAATGAATTCTGTATAAAATTATACACAAGGGAGAATAAGATGAAATTAATCCAAAACAGAAAGAAATTTAGTGATGGGTGAATGAGATTTTATGATAAAGACTGAAGGGTGAATGACACTGAAATAGTTTAAGAAACACTGATATAGAATATTTAATGCATTAAAAGTTAATAGCAGTGATAAACAATGAATGTGATCTGGAGAAACTTCCAATACTGAATGTACTCTTCATCTTCAATACATTACATTTTCTCTATAAGTACTGTTTGTGTTTACTTTGTATTATTCCAGATTAGTCTAATTTGTAATTCTCTTGTTTATAATATACCAAATTAATGCTAGTACATTCTTAAGCTGTTGCAATTGGCTTAGGCAATTATCTACTTATATAATACGCCATGTGATAGACTATATTTTCTATCTGTAACCTTATCCAATGGAGACAACTATTAAATGCTAATTGTAGAGTAGCCTCCCTTATTTTTATTTTTTTTAAATGCATAGAAAATCCAGGTTCATTCTGGTTGAACATAAACAAGAAAATGCAGAGCAAAATAGTTTTTGATATTTTTTGAGTACAGTGCAATTGCAAAATTATTTAAATACTGCTGTCCTTTTTTGATAGCATGGGTCAACTAGTCTGATAATAAAAAAATAGGCTTATTATGATAACTCATCTACCTGAAAAGAATCTTTAACTTTAAACCAGAATTAGTTCAAGGGTTGGTATTTTTCAAGACCAAAATTCAACAAATTTGGTACTGAACAAGCTATTTGGTTCCAAAAATAAAGATTTGGTACTGAAGGGAAATTTACAAAAGATAACAATCCCCTTACCCAGAAATGATTTGGCATAAATATGCTTGAATAATAGATTTAAAAAATAGGTATTTTAATTTCCTTTTTCCTGCAAGCTTAGTCCTACAATGGATTTGAAGTTATTTAATTATTTTGCTACTGAAGCTACTTAATTTGGTACCAAGACCAGACAAATTTGGTCTTGTGCCATAAAAGGTATCTAGCAACCCTGATTTGTTCATCTTTTTTAACAATGTCTTATAACAATCCACCTTACTGACATATCAATTGTTTCCGTTTTGGATTATACAAGAGCATACCAGAGTAAAAGTTAAAATGGAGATGGGTGTCCAACCCATCTCCATTTTTATTGCTTAATTACTTCTATGATAACTTTTACTCTGGTATAGCAAGAAGCAAGCAAGAAGAAAGGATAACAGATGGTGCCCAAGGGATAGCAAACACAGTAAGAGAAGGCCAGACATAAGATAGATAGATGAGATAGAAAGGTTTGCCATTAAGACATGGCAGAGGTTAGCACAGTCACAGTCGACATGGGAAACTGGGAAAGGCCTTTGTCCAGCAGTGGACTTATGATGATGATGTTGGTTGCTTTTTTTTATTTTCTAAACTGATCAAAATCTCTGCAAAATCTTCCATTACTTTTCTCCTCCCGCGATTTCTCTCTCTTGACCTTTTATGCTGTGAAGAAATCGATGGAAAATCGGAAATTTCTTTCTTTAGATAAGAGAGAAAGTGGATAAGAGTAACCTGCTTGAACGTACTGAAAGATAAGTGTTAAGGTCCATAGACTCTCCTGATTCTATAATATTGATTTGCAAGATCTTTGATGTTCACCATCGTGTCATGCCTATTAAGCTAACTGCAATGCTGATCAATAATCTCTGTAAACTCCTCTACTGATAGGACAATAAATAGAATGTAAATGTTCAATATATTCTAATTGTAAGTATTACATATCCTACCTGGCCATTCTGGTGACACAGGTGTGTCAGTGGTTAGAGGTGATTCAGTGCAGATTGTACCAATGATTTCTCCCTTGGATCTATACTGGAGGTGGAAATAATTAAATCATTCTTAGTCTTTCATTAGCATCGTCATTGCTTTTGCATCACTATTCTCTGTAAACACACTGATTCATTACAGACTTTTAGAGCATATATTAGAAACTGTCAACATAGGTTTCTTCAGTTTTTAAGTGATTCTGCCTGCCTGCCTGGCTGTCTATCGTATGTAAAGGCTGTACCAATGGGGCTAGAGAGCTGAAAATTTAAACATTTACTCCTTATGTCTAGAAAAAGACTTTTGTTTTTGTTTTTGAAAATTTCCCACATAAGTTTTTAGTGGAGATTCAATTTAGAATGTAAGTTTATGCTAAATTGGTCCCTTAGTTTGTGTCTGGCAGCTTTCCTGCTTGTTTTTTGAAAATTCAGACTTTTTAGTGATCGCTCCCCAACAAAAGGCGAGAGAAGTAACTTATTCATTGATCACACTTTTGTCCAATTTCTTTAATTGATCACCCCATACAAGGCAACAGACGTTAGTGACAGTTTCTATTGAATGACTAACCGGATCTGTTTTTTACAGTTTAATAGTTTTGCTAGTGTTTACAAAATTGGAAATATGTGCTGAATTTGGCTAAATTGAATGTGCACAGAGGATCATGCTTACTATCACATGAAGAGCTCACAAGACAGCACAATATATTAGAGAGCACACACGGGTCAGAGATATCATTAAAAACATTAGAAAACTCACATGGCAATGGGCAGGCCATATTGCAAGAATGTCTGGACATCACAACTCACAACATGGATCCAGCGAGATCATACTCAAAATTGTAGCTGGCAAAAAATAAAATTGCGTGATTGTTTAGGATAGTTCAGAAAGTAATAGCACCATGAATCCCTGGAACAAGAGAACTGGCGGAGAAGGTCTATGTCCAACAACAGTTGTTAAAAGGCTGAGGCTGATGATGAAGAAGAGAGGGTCTTATCAACCTGCATTAGAATAGGTTATCCTTATCTTACACAGTAAACATTTGATTTATGCAATTCATAATCTAGTATGAATTGTATTTTATAACCTTTAATGAATGTGTCCTTAAAATGTAATTGAATTGTTTCCTGCGGATGCTAGCATACCATATCTTACAATTAAAAACTGAAAAGCACTCAGAGAGAGCGTAGTGGTAACTACCACTTGCTTGTAAAATTCTATATACTAACTAAAAATTGAATGAAAAACAGTTCATATATAGCTACGATGCTGGGGGGTAATTCTGTAAGTTTTGATTCTCCATATTTCAAGCTAATGAAAATATATATCTCAATCGAAAAAAATTCCTGGATCTGCCGCAAAATATGATCAGTTGTTCTTTACTCATGTTTCTAGAAAATGCCATTGAACTTCTTTGAGAACTTTTGGAGATATTGTGTTGACAAACATGATTGAATACATATACTTTGTCCATACTTGAGACAGATTGATTGGTAAATATTCCAACTGGATAATTCCTTATAAGATTGAAAGTATTTGAGTATAGAACAAAGTGAACACAGCAATATCCTAAGTTCCACTCAAGATGCTGTATTGAAGATGCTCATTACCATGATTTACCGATAAGGGGAATCCAATTTCAAACCTGGTTGATGAATTGTACCCAATGATAAAATCAATGGCTTTGATAAAATATTTAATTTCTGCATCTATTTTTAAAATTCTTTACTTTTTTATTTGCTTATGAGTAGTTTCATAACTCGGAAAAAAATGGTCATTTTTTGCCTTTAAAAATTGAAATCACATTTATTGATCATTCATGAACATCTATATTGGAATAAAAAGTTTGGCTTAACTCTTAAATTCATAAACCGCTTGATACCACTCTAAGTCACACAAATGAAGTTTGTTAAAATTATTATGACAATAAAAAATTCTCAAGCTGGAATGGAGGTAACTTTGATCAATAGTTATTCTCCTTGATATTAACATTTAAATTTTCTTATATGAATTTAAAAGTTAATATCTAATACTTACATAATTAGCTTTAGAATTGACAACTGTCATCTTGTATTGAAAATACGAATGCTGTTTCAGATTTTTAGTGCATTTAAAATCAAGTCCCAGTCACATTGCATGCTGTTATATAGTAGTGTCTAAAGTTCTACAGATAGTCAGTCTCATCCATTTTGTCCCACCTCCCAACAACATTCTTGTTACTTTCTATTGCTCATCCTCTTATTGAGTTACCCTGGCTGTTATTGATGTGATATCAAACTGGTTATAATTCACTTAGAGCCGTCTGGTGAGAAGTTCGTTTCACTAATTGAGAAAAATTCCTTAGATTAATGGAATCTGAAGAGCATTTTCTGAACCAGACGATTTGATTGGACGGCATTGATCCAAAATCAATAACTAGAAAGTTCTCTGATGCTTCAGCTGTTAATCATCATCATCACATTAGCTTTAGATGCTAATATCATCATCATCATTACATTGGCTCCAGATGCGACATTCAGCTGACAAATTGAAAAAACCTAGTACTGTCCAAGTTCTTAGTCCAATAAAAATTACAATTAAGATTCATTTTTTTTACAAATGCAATTCTCATAGGAGAAAATATTTTTTTCTTTCAATTTTAGGTGCTTTCAATCCATTAGATGTTAGAACCATCTGGAAATTTGTTAATTTTTAGAAAAAACTGTTTTTTTCAGGTTTTATGAGAGGGGAGGGGGGTTCTATTTACAATGTAACTATAATGCTAAAATCATCACTTACTTTCTGCAAACTTACTGGTGGTCTGACAACCATTTCTGTATTACCATCATGGCTTCTACACAGTGTGTCGGCTGCTCTTTGAAATTCATCTAACTATAATTTGAAGAAATCTCTGTCTGTGTCTGTGTGTATGTGTGTGTGTGTATGCACCAAGATAACTTGACAACTGGCCATTGTACGAAGTTGATATTCACCATATATATTAGTCAGCACACCAGGCATTGCAGTGTTGAGTTTGGAGTTGTTTGGATCAGCAGTTCTCGAGAAATCTAAGAATAATTATAGATTAAAAATCTTTTATCTAAGATATAAATTTAGATATAAAATATCAAAATTGGCAATACTAAAAGAAGTAACCAAAATAATTGGAAGCTGTAGTTTCACACCTAAAGCCCTTCCAAACATGCAACGTTGTAACGGACACTGCCCCAGTTCAAACAATCCTACTTTTCTACCAAAAAAGACTAACAAACTATTGTTTGCAAATATGACCCCCTACTCTAGAGCCAATACAGCATATAGTAGTTAGGGTTGGGATTAGGGTTACAATGTTTTTTTAAATGCTAGTTTTGCTAGTAATCTTTTGTGCTTTCATTAAGGTTGTGGGGGTGAGGGGCATCTTGCAGTGCAATCACAGTTCCATCAGGAAATGCAAACTAAAGTTTCACAATAAAATTCTTTAGAAAACCTGATCATCTCTGGACTATGAAAAATGTAGGTAAAAATTCTGTTCCAAAAGATTCAAGCACAAATCGACTCTGGAATTTGAACCAGGTTAATTAATCTGAATTAATTGGGTTAATGTGTCATGTCCTGGTCTCTAGGCTACAGGAAAATTTGATCACCCTAGAACAGTGGTTTCAAAACTTTGAAAACTCAAGGACCCCTTCTATAAAGGAAATATTCTGGCAGAACCCTATTTTTAGCATTTAGCTTTAAGACAGTAATTAATGAACTGCAATAATAAGCAACTTTTGACCTTTAAAAATCATTTTTATCTTTAATGGATTACATTAATTTGAATCCTACTATGTGTTTTGATAGCTGTGTGATGATGTTGTTCCTTTGCTACAAGATTCGCAATGTTGGGTTCAATATTTGATATATTAATTCTCAAGTCATGTTCAACATTCAGTCGGTTTTGATGTTCATTTTTTATATACAGCAACATAGAGAAAATCTGATCATGAAGGTAAGTTGTACAAAAAGGAAGTAATTTCTGAAGGATTTTTTTCTGATTATTCTGGATAAGTATTTCTCACCAAAAATCTAGAAGACTCAATTGTTTGAAAACAATTTTTAAGGAACCATTACATGATAGCTCTGTCAATTTATCCTGTTTAGACATTGTCAAATCATTGATTTCATGTATGTTTTCGCAACAGAATGGGTCCTATTCCAGTTTTTATTATATTCTGGTTGAGCAAAGCTTCTTTCGAAATTTTAAAAAGTACAATAAGAATTTCAATTTTCTGACTTTCTTGACAATCTTCAGACTTTCTTTGTAATTTACACCGGAATTTCCCAGATATTTCCAGAAATTTTCAGCAATTTCCGGGATTTCCCAGAAATTTTCAGCAATTCTCAGTAATTTTCAGGCCTTCTTGGTAATTTTTAGACCTTGGTAATTTCCAGACTTTTTCAGTTTTCGAACCGTCCCTGTAATCTTCTGCAATTCTAGGCAATTTTCAAACTTTTCCAGAATTTTTGAATGTTTTTCAGAAATCTTTTAACTTTTTGCAGAATCTTTGAATTTCTCATAGTTTTCGAAACTTTTTTCAGAAATTTTGAATTTAAGATTTTTCAATTTTTAAAAAAATTTCGAACTTTCTTTCTTTTTGAAGAATTTTCAAACTTTTTGAAGAATTTTCAAACTTTTTGAAGAATTTTCAAACTTTTTGAAGAATTTTCAAACTTTTTTAAAGCAATTTCTAAGCTTTTTAAAAGAATTTCTAAGCTTTTTTTAAAGGAATTTCTAAGCTTTTACCGTCATATTCATATTGAAAGCAAGCAAATTAGCTTTGTTTGAAATATCTGTGCTTTGTTGCAAAACACTCTTTCCTATAAGTTCAATGAGTTGATTTACAATATTATTAGACATATCTCTAATTGTAGTGTTTGATAACAAAATCAAATGTGGCTTTATCTCCAACCATTCACGTGACTATTATCTTTGCGGTAGGTAAAATTGAATTCTCAGCTATTGCGCACAGTTATGATATTGCTATTAAGAGACTCTTCATAAGACGTGGTAACAGCTTGTTCATTATTGCTACTAGTTGCATTTTTTTCTCGTAAGTGTCTGATTTGCTTGTAATCCTTCCAATTTCATTTGAAAAATAAATTCAATTGAATTACCAGTATTTTGTTTTGAGTCCAGGTGACGCTTAAGCTTTGCTGGCTTCATAGCTTCATTTGATAATATGTCATAACATATGATGCATAGGTTTATCAACATTATCAACACAAGTACTTATAAATCCATATTTTAAGTACTCAGCAGAATATTTCACTATCTTATGCATTGATGTCTTCTTTAATAAATAAAAATACCAATGGAAATCACATACAAGTAACAAACAAAACTGTGGAACTTGACACAGTTTTTTAACAGAATATTCACAATGTAAATAACATACGAAAACAGTTATTCTAATTTTAATTCATTGTATTAATTTGATTTTTTAACTGCGGACCCTCAGCATTATCTGATGGACCCTTAGGTGTCTGCAGATCACAATTTCGAAACCACTGCCCTACAGGTGGCGTATGTGGCAGTGTGTCTTACTAGAAGTATTTATAATTCTGTCTGTAATCTAACCAATGAATTTACTTTCCCCCATAAACTGGGGTAAGAAAGTAAGAAAGAAGAAAGCACACAGTGAGTGCATACCTCTGCCAACGCCATTGTCACTAAAAACTGAATAAAAATAAGTTAATATATTGCTACGATGCAGGTGAGGTAACTGTAAGAATTCCTCGATCCACCATAAAAATTAATCAATTCTTCCTTAGCCCATAGCCCACCTTTCCACAAAAAGTCATTGAAATTCATTGAACTTTTGGAGATATTGTGTGGTCAAACTTGCATGAATAATTAAATGTATGAAAAAATATCTCTCAATTTAAAAAAAAAATTTCTGGAAATTTAATCAATTCTTCAATCCTTCCAGAAAATTTCAGTGAAAACACTTTAGGAGATATTGTCAGGATAGACAGACATGAGTGAATACCTTTTCTAACTTTGTTGACAGAGATAAAATATGAAGTAACTTTTCACCCTCTGGAGAAATTCTGATTCAGTCTACATATTAGTCATCTGGCAACAGATGTTTTAGTGACTGACCAGCTCAGATTTAACTGACTCTGAGATACAAGAACAGCAAAATCTGCCTTTAACGTCAGTCAAAATGCTTTTTCCCCCCATGTACTTTGTGTTGTTGTGACCGAGACGAGGTTGCTCTTGTCAAATGTATTGGTCACAGAACTGCCCCATATCTCGGAAACTATTACAGATAGAAGCATGTGGTTTTCACCATTCGATAACATGTTTTTAAGATTTATTCAGATTTTAAAAAACAACCCAACCCAACTGTCATGCTTTTTCAAGCTTAATAACACAGAAACTAATTGAGGATAGAAACATGTTGTTTTTTTTTACCAATCGATAGTCCATTATTTTAAGATTTATTATGTATGTGGCAAGTGTGATGGTTTTTAGTAATTAGGTGGTTTTTCTGAAGCAGGTAATCCTTGCTTATAAGGATGTAAAATACAGTAGCTAAACACAGCATACAGACATTATTTTACATTGTATAAGCAATTTACTTCATTTTTAGTGTATTTTCGTCAAACATCAAAAAATAAGTAAAAACAATTTTTGCAAGTATTTACCAACTTAACTCTGTAATAGTGAAAAATTCTTGTTTAAATTCATTATGTAAGTGAGAGAGTATTATGTCCTCACTTTTAGTGAGATCTGTTACCAGTAAGTAATTACAAGTATTAAGTGTTGTATATGCAACTCTTTACTTGGGACAAAATAAGGTGAGTTCTTTGAAGATTGAGTGGGTGATAATATTGATTGAAATCAATAAGTGAAATTCTGACTGCAAGTGAGCGGTCACAATAATAGTAGTTACTGCTGAGATTCTACTGACAAAAGTGCACACGACAGTCGAGCAATAAACTCTAATAGCAATAAAGAATTCTTGTATAGAAAAACAATTAAGATGATTACATTTCAACAAGATTTGCAAGAAATCACGTATTAACTGTTTCATTATGGACAGGATTGCACTGCCAACTTAATATTCAAGAATCTTTAATTAGTAATAAAACTATATATTATTTATTCAGATATAATTTGATAACATAGCCATCTACAGGGTGGGGGGAACCTTTTTGAGACCGTGTGCCCAGATTGGTAATAATCTTCTTTAAAAAGAAATCTCCTCACATTCCCATGGGAATTTTTGAGCAGCAGATTATCATTCTTATTATATTTTACAAAATATTTTATGGAAATTTGTTTTGACAATCAATAACTGAGGTGACAACTGATAAATTAAAGGTTGCCGATTTTTAATTTATTTTTTATTTATTTTAACAAAATCACAATTATATCTCCTGCGTGCCAATAAAATGTTTTTGCGCACCACAGATTCGCCACCCCTGGCTCACTATATCATTAATTTTTGACTACTAATTATGTTCATCTTAATTATTCAGTTCCTTTTTATCGCAACTTTACTCAAGACTGTCAATCTATGGCAGTGAGTAAACAGCACGCATTTCAAATGAAGAATAAGCTCTCAGTGAGACTTGAACCACAATCCCTCTATGCCAGAGGGAAGCCAGGTTAATGCCCTGCTGCTCTTACCAAATGAGTTATGTCCAAATCAAACCTTTAAACCTACCCTTTATCTCGATCTCACTGCGCCATATTTGTTTTGTACTGGTAGTATCAGTAAAGCAATTATATTTTTCTTTTAAGATGAATGTAAATAGTAGTCAAAAAATTAATAATAATGATTTATAATACTTCATCTACCAAATAATAACATAATAGCCTGTTATACTTTATTGGTGTAACCATCAAATATCCTAAAGTACATGTTGATTTGGGACTCGCATGGTTTAAACTTAAATATTTTAACTTTTTAAAATTAGTGGTATTTTGGAAAATAGTGAAAAGGATAAATGAAAAATAAAAATAGATATGAATAGGTAAAGGAGGTGTTTGGGTTGGAAAAATTTGAAGGATTTATGAAAGAATGAGAAAAAGCAAAAAATAGTGATTAATGCTCTCTGCCGGTGACAATAATTTATTTTGATTGGGACGTTTGTGTTGTAAATATAATTTTACATTTTTAAAGAGTTAAACAAAGAATACCAAGCTTTTACTATAGTCAGAATGAGTTAAATGCCTTGGAAATTGTCCTAGTCTCTTGTCTTTGAATCATACTACAGTGAGGTCAGGTGTGGAATTTCGACTTGTGATGTCATGTTGGCTTTTAAAAAAGTTTCGGATTTTGGAACATTTCGGATAAGGGATATTCAACCTGTATTACATAACCCTGTATTAGTGCCCACATGTAATATCATATCCATTATAATTTAGTACATAAAAAATTATTTTCTGTTAGTAAAATTCAAAAGCATCTTGGCTGTTTTAGATAAAATCTTTGTATTGATTTATTGAAACATCAAATTTTTTCATTTCAAAATACTAAAAGTTGATCTGTAAAATAAGATTTAAATAACTTTGAGAGAAAAAATCCAATGTTACCTTTGATATTATAAGCAACAGGTGGGATTTTTAGCTAGTTCCTGCAGAAGTGCTGTGGCCCCAATAAGAGATCATTGATTTGAACTATGTATTTATTGAATCATAACTTATTTGGAAAACATCACCATGAACTCAAAAGATGGGTGAATTATTGTAAAATAGATGGAAATCAGATCATTATTATCGTCATGTGAGTGCAAACACAGATCCCACAATATTGGGGGGGGATTTAAAAAACTAACCTGCTAAAACTGTGTCTGGGGGTTCCGTTAGTATACACAAAAGATTTCATGAGTATAGTAGGATTGCTATATGAAGATCAAAAAATTAGGTTTGATGATCTTGAAAGTAGCACTGGGCAGGATCTTGCAAAGAATATAAAGGAAGTACAACTTCCTGACACTAACAACCTCAGTGTATGTTTTCAAGTTAAATGCAAAACAATAATTTAAAGATGGCTCATGTGTAGAATAAAGAAGAAAATAATATCAGAAGTTCAGAAGTCCTATTAAAAGCTTGTTTTTGGGACTTTTGTATTTAACCTGATTTCTCAGTGCTTAAAATATTCAGGAGGTGCGGGTGACCAAGTGGTTAGCAGCACAGAAAATGGAATCGGTGAGCTGAGGTCAAACTCTGACTTGGACAATCCATGTTCACTTTGTACGAATGCCTTTGGGAAACGCATGAATCCATCTCTTCTCCCCCAGTTGTGGGTAAAATAGCAAAACCAAGAAAATCCAACCCCTCATTCAGCACTATGAGAGGCTGGAAATGGACAGAGCAGGGTACAGGTTCCTGAAAAGTACGATTAACAGGGCTCTGGTGAAGCTTCGACATGCCTAGCTAGCCAGAAGTAGATTATAATAAATGCTTGTCAAATAATCTTGCAACACCCTCGATGGTACAAGCAGATGGATAGGAAAACCTTCTTTTTGTTACTTTTGTTGTTACCTCAACGTTTCAGCTGGTCTATTCTACAGCCTTATTCATATGTACAATCCATATGGAAAGAAGTGTGGACACTTTTTTCCCCAGGTAGTGTCCCCACCAATTGTGTAAATGGTAGCCAAACAGGGGAAAAAAATGATGTCAAATATATTGATCGATTCAACCTTTGCCAAACCTTATAGCAATGCGTGACACAAGCAATTCCATATTTCATCTGCAGGGTTGTTCTTCAAGGCTTCCCTTAAGCCAAGAAATCAACTCTGATTCATACGTTTATCTGTAAGATTTATCTACACAGCTTCTTTCAGTTTTCTCACCCGCTGGTAATGCTCCATATCTATTATTGGACCTTATCTCAAAGGGTGTAGCTGGATTCTGTCTTACTTGAAAATCTGGTATATGGCTTTCCTCAAGAGAGCTTCCAAAGAAACCTTGGTCTAATCACTAAGCCAAACCAGCAAATGAATGAATGTGAATGTCTTCCGCTGTTATGATAGAAAACAGTGAACATCATCACATGCATAAATAATAAGATTAATGGAAAGACATGACAGGGAGTGAATTCACAACTAGAAAACTCCTTGGGCTTGCTTAATTTTTGAGGTCATCAATTATCACAAACCTGGATTGCACTCTCTTCACTTTCTTTGTCAGTCTTTTTTTTCTGTTAATTCTCCAAGGTTTATTAGAATGAAGTGAAAAACCTTAGCTTCCAATCTGAATATATTAGCCATTTGCCATTTTTATTGAAGAATGAATGATTCTTTATAATCAATAGTAAATATAATTTCCATGACAGTTTTTTTCAGCTTTGGCAAATAATCTTGTTTTTCCTTCTTTGATTTAATTACTCAGCTTATTTATTTAACCTCTGGCCCTTTTATTTATCTTTCTTTCATATAAGCATCATTTATAGTTTCCTTATGATAATTATAAAGACATTTTCCTTATATTAGGTGTGTAAAAGTTTTCATACATTTATGTATATGCTCATGTCTGTCCACACAATATCTCCAAAAGTTTTAATGAGTTTCTATGAAATTTTGTAAAAGTGTGAACAATAAGCTACGAAAGAAGTGATTAAATTTTGGGGCAGATCCATGTACAATTATCTCCCCTTCTGTTGTAGTTATGTCCACACCTCATAATATTGCCAAAATTTCATATCTGTCCACCCGATATCTCCCAAACTTCTCAATGATATTTTGTGGGAGGGTGGGCAATTGGCCATGGAAGAAGTGATTACATTTTGGGGTGGATCAATGCACAATTACTTCCGCTGACAATGGCATTGGCAGAGGTATGCGCTCTCTGAGTGCTTTTGTGCTTTTATTACTTATAGCCTATCAAGCTTGTATCTCTATTTATGCTATGTTATAACGATTCTGTATAGCGCTGTTTCATTCAGGGCTGCATTTTTAGGAATTTATCTAGAACGCTGTGGTATTACTGTACTGTTTGACACCCATTACACAAACAGTAAATTCTCACTGTGTTCAAACATGATCCTCTCAGTCTCGATTGAAAAGCTTCTCATATTATTCAATGATGGAGCCTTGCCTTGGTATACAAAAGTGTTTGTCACAAAGAGTAAATAGCTTAAAAAGTGCAAACTACTTGTTGAGCGTTCTCAACCAATTGGTCAATATTGACTCTGTTCAATGTGCATTCACTCGACCTATCAATAGATCAGCTGCTACAATCCTTCACACTATTGATACAATCAAGTGTTCATTCGAATGTATTGAGACCTGCTTTATTTGAGGCTCCATTTAACTTTGCATTCCACTCAGAGATAAGCTGGTTTGAATTCTTCTGCTCCAACCTTGTGGGAATTTTAAAAAATGAATTTCTGAACAATGATAGAAAAAAAGCCAGACTGCTCCAGAGTCAAACTCTGCTCCTACTTCTACTTCCTTGCGTAATTGTACTATAAATTTTGAATGTATGTAAGACTTGTCAGTTTAGCACAGGTGGTAACACACCAGGCTAGCGATCCCGAGATCGGGGATTTTACATATCGGTTTACTCCCCTATTTTTGGTGAGGATTATTCTTGTTCAACTATCCTGGAGTTTGATAACAGGTCCGTTAGTCACTCAATAGAACCTGTCACGTGATCAACATCTTTTAGCAGCAAGCTGTGTTTGGAGTGACCAATTGCAAAATTGTTAAAAAGCGTGATCAATGAATAAATTTCTTCTCTCACCTTTTATTGGGCAGTGATCACTTAAAAAATCTGTATTTTCAAAAAACAAGCGTGAATCAATTTAGCATAAATTTACATTGTAAATTGGTCCTCACTAAAAACCTATTTAAGAGGGA
The DNA here is from genome assembly GCA_006491835.1 of Architeuthis dux. Taxonomy (NCBI): domain Eukaryota; kingdom Metazoa; phylum Mollusca; class Cephalopoda; order Oegopsida; family Architeuthidae; genus Architeuthis; species Architeuthis dux. Next base: position 1,980,150 of record VCCN01005704.1, on the reverse strand, counting down.
ATTTTAAAAAAACAAAAAAAAATTGTTTATTCTAGACATAATAAGGAGTAAATGTTTAAATTTTCATTCCACTAGATCCATTGGTGCGTTCTGTATGCGTGATACATACATAGCCAGCCAGACCAACTTAAAAACTGAAGAAACCTATGTTGACAGTTTCTAATAGACCAGTCTAATATTTATATACAGGCCTCCCCCGATATAACACTGTTCGTTATAGCATGGTTTGAGATATAAGGCGGGTGGATGGTAGACCCAAAAAGATTTTTCCTGTATTATTGCCCACACGTCCAGGAAAAAATTTCATCAAGGCTTACTCTATATGATGACAACATTGAATCCAAAATAATTGTCCATTTCTTGACTGTGGGTAGGCACAAAAATGTTCACCGGAAATCTACACTTGATTTAAAAGTAATTAAAATTTTGTTCCTGACTTTTTTTTTTTTAATTTTTTTTTTTTAGAAAT
>VCCN01005704.1:1944554-1972291 GCA_006491835.1 Architeuthis dux | reverse complement strand
TATATATATATATAATGTACAAAATGTATGAGATTGTGTATGCGTGTGTGTGCTTATGTATAAGTAAATATATGTACACACATCTATTACCTTTGTTTATACTGAACATACATGCACATGTTTGTATATGCATGCATACTACTCATATGTATTCGTGTGTTTTTATTTATACATATACACACACTATATGTATATATATTTCAGAAATATACTGCATATATGTAGTGTTTGTGTACCTCTGTTATGTGTTTTTGTATTTGCAGAGTACATCTAAAAATGTGACAAAGGACATAATGTATCCACACTGCATATATGAGATATATTTTTTTATATGTAAATCACATACTCTTTATTATTTATATAAACACAAGAGCATGTGTTTTTTTTATATTATGTATTCCATACTGGTGCACTCACTAAGAGCTAGCCACAGAAAAACTACATCAAAAGAGCTAGAGGACAATTGAAAATTCTTTATTTGAAAGGAAGTGCTACGGCTCCAAATGGCTACACATTCAAATTGATGTTATAGCTCACCCCTATTAGGAAATCCAGCATATTTATATCTTTTTGTGAATGCCTGGGGATAAGGGTGGACAGATGCTGGTTAATATCGCTTTGCCTTTTCGGGGTTTTGCTGCAGGCACTCCACTCTTCACGGCCATAAGTGAGGTAAGCTGGACTCCTTCTTCCCGTTGGATTCCATTTAGGAATTTCCGGTTTAGGGTTAGGAAGCCTACATGAATATATGACTTCACACTCTTTTTTAGAATAGCTTGATTGTGTCCTTAGTTCTTTCTTGCATAGCCCTTATCGTACTAGCCTTTTCTATTCCTTAGCCCTTATCGTACTAGCCTTTTCTATTCCTTAGCCCTTGTCGTACTAGCCTTTTCTATTCCTTAGCTCTTTTGTAAACAGCTCTTTTGTGGCTAGCTCTTTCGGTGGGTGACCATTCCATACATGTGTCTATCATATTTGTGTACATACACATATATGCAGATAATAACTCTTGTCTATTTGAGAATTCCTGTTATATTTTGCATAATATTCCTGCCCACCCAATAATTCCTCTGCAAAATATTAATTTCTTCCTTTGCTTTGATTCTGTTATTGTACATAAAACTAAGAGGGCTACTTCTTGTTTACAACATTTGTTTTATTTGACGTGTTGAAAAAAAAAAAGGCAAAAACATTTTAAAATGCAAAATATTTTTTCTGCAATTTTAATGCTATTACAATAAGATTGTGAGTAGTGATTTCGTGAAATCTCTAGGGATTTTGTGAAACATTTGAACATTTCAGTAATTTCATCAAATCCCCAGCTTGGGATGCTTACCATTACTACAGTAACGAGTTCAATCCTCGCTGGGTGCCCCTCTACAGTGGCCTTGTGTCAAACTAAGCAGTATATACACTGTAAATACTGAAGCAGAATATATTTAGTATTTACTAAGTTTAGCTTAGTTTGACACAAAGCCCCAATAGTGGGGCACCCAGTGAGGATTGAACTCATTACAGTAGTAATGGTCAGCACATGTTATCCATTTAACATCACCAGCCTGTTAACCATTACTAAACTGATTGTGCAAGGGTTTCATGAAGTTACTGAAATGTTCAGGGGTTTCACAAAATCCCTAGGGATTTCACAAAATCACTAGTTTCACAATCTTACTGTAATAATGCCGAACCGGTTTTTCGCGTAGCCTTTTGTTTCCCGATTCACTCCTCCAGAAATATGTTATCAAAGCACAGTTGTTATTCCTCGGAAACTAAACCCAAAATAGAAACGTTGTAAACAAAAATCAACTTAGCAGATAATTCCTGCTCGCAAGCAGACACAATTTTCAACTTTTTTATTACATTTTTCGTAAAGACAAAAAACAAAAACCCAGGAATCTCTGCTACTATTCCGAGTTTTTCTAATTCTTACTGGTTGTTTTTACTGTTTATAAAAATAAAAAATAAATCCAGCAAGAGCCTCTGAAACAGTTGAATTATTTTCTAAATGTTTCATTTGAATTTTTTTCTCATATCTTTTTTTTAAAAACATGTTGTGGAATAAATAATCAGGTGTCAATCTCCAGAAGTTTGAAGAGTGAAGAACAGATTTTCTAAGGAATCTCCTCTCCTTTTGGTGTTGCCAGTTAGAGAATTCAGGATTTTAATAGCTTTCTAAGAAGTCTTTACTTTCTGATATGAAACCCCCTAACAACCAAGGGCACTGACTCTTGTAGGCGTGGCTTATGGAGAAGAACTCCTTTCTTTTTCATTTACAGGCTATTTAGGGTTGTACATTTTATGCACACCAGGTCCGCCAGGCACCAAAATTCTAAGGGAAGTGTTTTGATAAGAGAAAATATTTTTCTTATGTATTTGTACTTTGAATGAATATGATATTCATTTCTTCCAGAAATTTTTATTTTTGGGGAAAAATTAACTTTTTGGGGTTTTTTTTACAATGTAAGTATAATGCTAAACTGGACCCTTACCTTGTGTCCATCAGGTTAGCTAAAACGAATCTGTATCTTTTTGTTTAACTATAAAGTAGACATCTGAACATAGATATTTTTATTCAACAGTTTATTTCAACATATACATTAAATTTTATTGTCTGGCGTGCATAATAGTTACTTCCCATAAAATTGGTATGCTTGGGGGACTTTGCGGACATTAATAGTAAACCGGGCTAATTACATTTTTTTCTTCATATCTATATTATATCATTGTTATTCCTATATTACAACCAGATACTTTGATCTTTCTTATTTGTTGATAATAATGTGATGATGTTCTGAAGTTTATATGAACCAGGCTCTGCATTATGCTTTTCTCGTTAATAAAGACAATATAAAAAACATCTCTGACAATAAAAGAAGAATGTTAACTCTAGCTGCTCTATACAGTTTCTTCTATGCAGTTTTAGAATTTCTTACCTGTAATACTCAACTAATCTCAACTCAAATTATGCTGAAAATAATATTTGAAAATTCTCTTTTTACAGCTCTCTTCTTATAGTATCTTCTCTTTTTGCTACAATGGTATCTACTACTACCTCTGTCCCATAATAGTTGCTACATTTATATATACAAATGTAACAACTATTATAGGACAGAGGTAGTATTTCTTTTAAATAGCTGACCAATCAAGAGTAATTATGTATTAAACAAAATTCTTACTGACATTCTAACTGAAGAGAAATTTTCTTTTGTTTTTATTGTAGCAAATCTTACTCTACTTTTTATTTTTATTATAGGAGAAAAAATCTAAATGTAACTTCTAAGACAGGGTTCCCCGACCTGTTTTGTACCACAGACCGGTTTAATAATCTCAATATTCTGTGTACCGGACGAAACAGGTTGTGTTTTAGGATAAAAGTCAAGTTTCCTCGTGGCCTGGTAATAATAAGGAAAATTTAATTTTAAACCATTTTAGACTTAATGCTAAATATATATAACATAAAATTGCTCAGTTAATACATTTTAATAATAGTTATTACTTTTGCTTCATTAACTTTTGCTTAAAAACTGGTTTTAATTACAGAATTTTATTTGGACACTTTATGTAGTGGTATACAAATTTGAGGTGCGGGTGGCCTTACAGTTAACGGCACAGAGAATGAAATCAGTGAGAGTTTACTTTGCACTAATGCCCTTTCGAAAAGCATGAATCCATCTCTCTCTCCCCCAGCTATGGGTAAATAGCAGGGCAGACTGGGCTCTTCAGCCTTGGTTGGCAACCAGTCTAGGAGAAGGATAACTCTAATTCCAAACCAAGAAAGTTCATCTCATCGTTAGAGGTAGGCAACGGACAAAGTAGGGATTATGTTCCCAAAATGGGTTAATGGAACTCTGGTGAATCTTCGACAGGCCTAGCAAGCCAGAAGTGGATTATAATAAATTGCTCAAGTAAAATAAAGGAGAATAAAAACAAACTGATGATATATGCAACCACCGTCACCATCTACCCACGACATCTCGAGTACATGTGGAAGGTTTTTTACATTATGCAAATTTTCTATGCAAATTATAGCTTTTAGCTTATATCTCAGCATGTCTGGTGAATTAGCCTATGTGGTGTTTGTTAATATAATGAAAAAAATCTGTTCAATTCAAAATTTAAATCTTGATATATATTAAATTGATCAACATAAACACACATGCTAACCCTGTTGCCCCCGAGTGAAAAGGCATGATCTGTTGGGAGGAGGGGGAAGGAGCAAATGCCCTGTTTGCCCAGATGCAGATACCCATGCTTATCTCTATTAGGTGTAGCCATCAGATAACTATTTATACTAATGTGGTTGTAAAAGTTAATACTTAAGTGTTACTAATATGAACTAGTGTTATAGAGTGACTATTCGACAGGTAGTGTATGTATTTAGATTTTGGACAAGCGATTCAGTGGTTTAACTAAGTCTTGTCACTTTTCTCTTGGATGGTAGGTTCCTTGCAGAGAACTCAGATTGGTATTCACAACAAAATACTTATTCCTTTTCAGATGCTTCTAAAATCTTAGAAGGATCAAATCAAAAAAGGAAAAATATTAATTTTTTAAAAAAAACTTTGTTGATGGAAACGGGAAAAGTAGTTTCAGATTTTTCTCAACATTCTATCGGTAAATGTTATGAACCTGTTTTACAGGACATAGACAAGTAACCATGTATCATTGGCGAATTGTGCATATATATCTTTCATCCTTCTTTTAGGGTCAGTTCATTGTAGTTCAATAAAAATCTTTATTTAATATACATTGATTTATAACCTGATGATTTGTCCAAGTAAATATAGCTTTCTGATACAATAAGATCATGATCACAGATTATTATACAACTTGTCAGCTTCATACCCTTTAGCACTTGGCATTTTTTTTCAAGAGTGCCAATATTTTGTGCACTTAGTAACTTGTGTGTCTGTTTATATATGACTAAAATGGACATGAACTCGAAATGGCAACTCAACTGCGAAATTCAAACACATATATCATTCGGCGATCAGAATCGCCTGCAATGGTAGGACAAACTTTTTGCTCAGCAAACAAAGTCACCTACAAAGTGCTAAAGGTAAATTCTTAAATGTAATATTAACTTTTAAATTCATGAACCGCTGATAACTGACAGTGGAACTCTTGAGTGAATAGCATAAAAATTATAGAACTCTTTTGTGAATTGAATAGAAATAAACAATTTTAAATTACCTAAAGTTCAAAGGGAAGTAACTTTAATCAGAAGTTGTTTTCCTTGATATTGAAATTTTTTTATATGAATTTAAATGTTAAATGTCAAAATGCCTAGCATTTAGTATGATTTGGGTTTTTTGTTTTTTTTTCATGATTTTATGCTGAAGTTGATGCTTGGATTTTGAAAACAAAATTCAGGAAGAAAGGTTCATGTTAGATGTTCTGTGATTCTTGTATTAGCATCTTTAATTCCAATTATTATGATGCGATTGGTGATTTTCTTTTATCACAAACACCAGAGACTCTTTATCATCCCAATCATTAATAATATACTGTCTTTATCAGTTATTACATATATGATGCACAAACGCCTTTTTACCTGATTTACTTATCTATGTATATATTAGTTTAATCAAAGAATTGTACATTGTCTACATTCAAGACATTTTTTATCCTTTACTGTAGATTAATACATGCATAGTAATCTCTGCATGTATCAATATACATGGATACAGTCATTGGCGTCCACTGCCACTTTTCCAGGGGGCGGGGGCAAAAGGATATATTTGGAATATTTCTTAATGGCAACCCTGTTACACAATAGGAGAGAAGGGCTGAGGGGGCAAATGCCCCGTTTGCCCACCCCAACCCCTAATCCCTCCATCGGACGCCCATGGATACAATTTAAGCAGAGGAATAAGTATTATATGTGTGTAACATCTTTTTTTTCTTCCCCTGAATGACTACAACCCTGCTGGTTCTGCCATAATTCAAATGCATGGAATTTACAATTCACTGTAAGAGGCCCTTCTTAACACAAAGCTCTCAGAATGATGAAGAAACAAGGGTTCCTTTGGCACTGATCATCCCAATTTTTCCCCAGAGGATGACTTTATTGTTAAGCATAGTGATTTCTGTCACTATGTGCAAGATTACCTTAAAGTACTGTGATTCTGTTTACAGATAGGATCTTCTCTGAAACACATGTTCTCATATGCAGGCCCATGCAAAGCTGCGATGGGAAATATAGGCCTCATTTCAAACTGCTCATTAAGTAATCAGTGCTAAATACTTGTGATTTATATATGGGTATATACATGTACAAATAGTGTACATGATGTACTAAGAAGTTTACTGTTTACTATATCAATATTCTTTACAAAGGGTGTGCCCTTTGCATCTACCAGAGGGAGTAGGCCACCTGGACCCCCCTCTGGCCTGCTCCTACTTGCATTGTGCTTGTGCTAACTTGCTTCTGATTCTTGTAACGATGGAATTCCTCCAAAAATTACATATTGCACCTTTCGAATGCTTACAAGAGAATTTTTCTTGAACACTTTGAATGCATTTTAATGATCTGCATTGATCAAGAAGACAGAAACATATCTAGGTTCATAGTATCTTGTGATTTCGATCAGATTTAGAAGTTATTGGAAACTTTCGAATCTACTTCTTTGATCCACTTAGAACAAAGATGTTTAGGATTTCTTGGTATTGATTTGCTTACCAATATAAAAGCCGTTGTATCCCATATGGGAAATCATCCCAAAACATATTCAAGATAAACTTAGTCCAAAATTAGAATTTTACATATCAAAACATTTTTATGTGAATAAACTCTTTCAATGTTCTGTGATCAAGTATACTACTATCATTGACTTTGAAGGTATCATTTGTTATAAATTTTATTTTAAATATAATCCAATGCTGATATTATAGGGTTGCAGCTATAGTAGTTCGATGACCATTTGAGAATACCTGTTTTTTTTTCTTTTTAAGTAACAAACTTCTTTGTTGAAGAACAGTTTATGCGATATCCGGAAAAGTTAAAAGTTGACCAAAAGATTTGTCCTGCTGTTGGATTATTCAGTAAAACAATTGCTGACTTTGCCTCCAGCTTTTAGCATATTTTATATTAACAATATAAAATACATAACGTTTTGTTATTATTTATAACAATAAAGTTGAATAAATTGGTTTAAGTTGTAACTGTATATTCTGACAAAAACATTTCATGTTTTAATTATTACAAACAGAATACTATTATAGATTGTCATTTCAGTATTTTTAAAGAATTTTAATTTTTTTCTAATCCCTTTTAAAGAGGAACATTTTTGAAAGTCTTTAAGCTTATACCTATGCATAAACTTAAGAGAACAGAAAGAAATACTATTATTTTAGAATATTAAATCTGATGTTTAAAAATTGATTAAAATGTACATCTACATACAACTTTTATATAAGCTACTTAGATCATCTTGCAACTATGCAAAAGGTAACCTGACCGTCTGCCATTATTATGATCATTATTGGTTTTGATGAAAACATTGTCATTTTAATTACCAAAATCATTATTCCATTGTTATGTCTCCAATATTGATGAAAAGTTGAGCTGTGAATTGCTACTACTATTGCTCTTGTCCTTTTTTTTAGTTTTTGCATTTGGGGTTCAGGGAAACCAGGAATCATTTAGATTTTGTGGTTTCTATTGATTTCTTGAGTTGTCTTCATTTGATGTTTGGGTACAATTATAATTCTGTGGTCCTGTTCAAAATGCAGCTTCTTATCCTTTTTGGATAAGACCAAAGTGTAGTATCTGTTCTTATCAGCTTAATATCTGATACATCCTTGATGTGGGGACTTTGATATTAAACTGGCACTACTATAGTAGACTGATCCCTAACCCTAACCTTCACGTGTTGTTGAGTTAGAAATGTATTGGTGAATTAGTATCTACTTGAGTGCAGGTTAGTGTTCTTAACCTGAAAATAAATTAAATTACATTGTTTCTTCTTCGACTTAAAATAAATTGTTTTTTTTTAAAACAACAACAACAACTGTGGTTTAAGTCAGTAAACATCGGTGACATATCAGATGCTAGAACAGATACTACACAAAGGTTTAGAGGCCAGATTTTGAACGGGGGCAACAGAACTATAATTGTGTCAATGTTTGTTATGAATCTTTTTAACAAATCTTTCCCTTCCCAGATCTTCAATTACCCGATCCCATTTAAAGCTGCTGATTAGTCCCCAAAACACACTTGAGTTTCACTTAGGAACATAACCCCCCTCAACCTTTCGTTTGATCTGTTTTTGGTTCTATCTTTTATTCTTTTCTTGTATTTGGTATGAGTGGATGCATAACATTTTCATTAGTGTTATATGAAATCTACAATTCAAACTTGATATTTACTAGCTGAAATCCACCCTATGGGCGGCTTTTCAGTTAGATATCTACTTTAAACAGTTAAATAAAAATTATTTAACCTTATGGACACAAAGTAAAGGTTCAGTTTAACATTATACTTGCATTGTAAATCAAAGCTCTCGCTAAAAGTTTTGGAATTTTCAAAAATTAATATACTAAAAACATGATCCAGTGTCCCATTAGTAACCACATAGAATTTGTTGGCCATAGCTCTAGCCTACCTTGAGTTATGTGATGACAGACAGACATTTGGTCAATTATAGTAAGATTTATATGCAGAGCCATGATATTTTTATAATTGTCTGAATTTACATTGTTTAGCATTGAAGGAGATTTCACTAGTTCTGATCATTTTGGGATTCCTATCATAAAACCAAATTGAATTTAAGAGAAAATACTTATATTTCTTTTTATTAGCAACAGTCGGTGGCATCCATGAGTCTTGCTTTCAGTGTCTCCTCTATGGGAGGCAGGCGGTTGACATGCAGCAAGTCTCCCCTCTCTAAACATCAATGTTGTTTAAGGAAAGGGCAAGGGCCAATACAGCTTGGCACCAGTGTTGTCGCAGGAGTTGCCAGAACGAAGCTGAAGATATCATAAGACTGCATTAGGGACTCCAGCTCGTGGTTTTGAATTCAGAGTTGTCCTCCTCCTAGACTGGTTACCTCCCAAGGCTAGAGAACTCAGTCTGTCCTGCATTTTGCCCATAGCTGGGGATTAACAACAGTAAAGCTTCAAAAAGAAGTTTCATTTTATAAGGTGTTTGGTCTTTTACAAATTGTTTCCATTTATCAGTTGACTTAATTTGAGCCTCTGAACAGGCATCTGGATCTTGTTCACAAGATAAATATCTATCATTTATAGTTTACAAGCTGAACCTATGGAAATTGCATGGCGGTTGGCAACTAAGATTACCCATTATCTCATGCCTCTGCTTTTCTCTCCCTTATCACTTCCAATATTCATTGCCCATCCATGTTTTTATCTAAATGTTATACAAACAGAGGTTAGTTTTATATGTAAAAATTTTCCTACTTCCTCAGTAAACTACCTACTTTCTTTTCTACCCTCTCCCTTCTTACTCTTTTATTAAACTACCTAATATTTCCCTTATGTTATTACTGAAAGCGTAACATTTGAACACAGGAACAAGCAGAATACTATTATAGATGAGAAGGCTTAAATGGTTTTAAATTGAATTTTCACTTAAAGCAGTTAAGAATATTTGTAGTACTGGTAATCCTTGGTTATATGAATGTAAAATATGGTAGTTAAACACAGCATACAAAGGTTCCACAAAGTATAACTATACAACGTATTGATAAGATATTAATGCAATAACGTAGTTAAAAGCCATTAATTTGTTCTTTATCAGAATATTGCGCACCATGAATTTGTCTAGGTATGATGGAAACAGAGCATCTGACATAACAACGGTATCTTAGTGTGAGAACAATGTTATTTTACATTGTGTAACCAAGGATTAACGTAGACTTTTTAACAAAAGACACGGCAGCTCCTGTTATTAATAATAGACTTATGTATTTTCTTTTTAAATTTTAGAATTGTTGATTGTGTGAATAACAAATTCAATTTCTTTTTGCTTATTATCTCCCTACCAAAAATCATGACAAGTTTATTTTTTAATTAACTATAAATTTTTCTTTGTAATTTTCAACGGGATTGTTTACAAGGTTTTTATTTGAAAATCTTGATTGACTTTTTATCCTTTTTGTTTTTGACTGAATTTTTTTTTTTCCAATATACCAATCAACACTATAAAATTGACTTTCCAAATATAAATATCTTTAATATTTTATCTGATTTTTATTGCTTTAGTTTTAATAATGATTCTTTTTTTATTAAACAAGAACTTTTAAAAAATATTTTGCACAATTTCCCTCTTGGTTTTCTCTTTTTAAAATTTAGTTCTTTTAAGTTGATTTTTTTTCTATGTTACCATCAGAGGCATAGCTTATGGGGGAATGGGGCTATTTAAAACTGCTCCCGGGCCTAAATAGTAGTTCACCTACTGTATTTCTACTGACAAATTTCACTAAATGTTGGACGGGGCCCTCCTCAAGGGCCAAGCCCCCAAATCTCTAGCTACGCCTCTCGTTACTGTTCCTTTTTTAAAAATACTTTTTTTCTGTTTTTGATTTCATTTCTTTATTTGCTGTTTAAAAAACTTTCTTTTTGTATAATCAATGGTACAGTTTGTATTTGGTTCTTATTTTTCTGTTTTTTCCTCTCTGAACCATTTTCCAAATGTGATGTAACATTTTTTTCTTCCGCTAAATGAGGCTGTAGAGGGGATTCTGACAGTTGCGAAGACAAAATCTTACAACTGACCCCTTATTCAATTCTTTAGCCCAAAAGAAAAAATGAAACAATGGGACTTTTTTGCACCTCTATAAAGGATATACATAGATACATAAACATAGAGATATACATTCATAATTAAGTATACTTTTCAGCCTGTATACATATTTTACACCTAAAGACTGACAAGTGAATATTTCTGCACATGTATGCAGATACATAACAGTACACTTGTTTTACATCCATATATTTGTACACACCTACAATCGATACTGAGTATACATTGTACATACCCACAATTGATACTGAGTATACATTGTACACACCCACAAATTGTACTGAGTGAGTATACATTCATGAGAACACACTCTGTTTATTATTCTGACAACAGCCGCCTGAAGTCCAACCAAAACTACCGACCTATATACTTACTTACTACCTACATAACAATCAGTCGACCAGCCTCAATGTTTATTGGGTATTAATCAGTGGAATAATACCATTCTGACTTCATTGAACTCGGATTGGTTCGTTCAAAACAAGCTAAATTCTCTCTCCCCCTCCCCCCCTCTTTCCTAGCTTCTGCTTCTGAATATCCATGACAGCAACACCTGTTATTTTTTATCACAAATTCCATTAAATTTTGTTTAAATACTTTTTGGTTTTTTCTTCTTTATTTTCATTTTCTCATTTTTTTCTTCATTGTTTTTCCAGGATTGCCAAATTAGCCATTTTTCGGCTAGATTTGGCTGATTTTTTTTTCCGATTTAGCAGATAAAAAAATCTATGATGGCCGAAAACGTGGCTATTTAAAAAAAAATAATTAGTGAGTTTAATAAATGCACAATTTTTATTAATAATTTTGTCTGGAGTCTTAGTGTATAGTTATTTTATTTGATAAGTGGACTTTAAATGAATGTATATACATTTTTAGCTATAAAATGGAAAAATGTAGCTGACTTTAGCCATTTTTTGAAGACAGTTTTAGCTATAAATAACAAACCTTTACTTGGCAACACTGTGTTTTCCCTCTGGGTTTTTTTTTTGATGACGACCAAAGAGTTGACTTTTTTTTTTTGCTTGCTGCTGATGGTAACAAAGATAATCTAGAAAGCACTCAGAGCGCATACCTCTACCAATACATACTAAAAATTGAATGAAAATCAATTCATATATAGCTATAATAAAGGGGAGGTAACTGCATTTCAATTTCCCATATTTTGGACTATTGGTTACCTCTTCTTAATATATGAAAAAATATCTTTCAATCTGAAACAAATTCCTGTATCTTCTTATCTGTACCAGTAAATTCTTCCTTTCACAAATTTTCATTCAAATTCATTGAGGAAATTTGGAGATATTTTGTGGACAAACACAGACACAAGTGAATACATATACCTCTTCGAATTTTGTTGGCAGAGGTGAATGAATTAAATATTCATAAATACAGCACTAAATGAAACAAAACTATATACAGGGTCATTATAACCTAGCATGAATAGAGTTTCATAGTTTCTTACATGTTGGTATACAATTGTTACCATAATGTATGTAGTGCTATCCCACTGAAAATATTGTCCCAGCAATTATTTTACAATATATGATGTTGTTGAGCCGCAACAAGATAGAATAGATTAGTACTGTGTATCTCATTGGGTAGCTACTTTCAGGTGTCAATGTATATCGCTTCATGATATTGTGTGTATATTCTCATAAACCTGGCAAATTAACTAGAGTGTACAATATACAGTTATTTCAGGGACTGTCCATGATACTGTCTTTTATCATTATTTTGGGGGGAAATTTAACATTACTAAATTTATTACAAAAATATTTGATAAAGAGCGCTATATCGAATCAGCGCTAAATGGGGTTGCATTAAGTGGGGTATTACTGTATTTCAAAGGATTAAACATACAAAGAATATTCAGCAGAAAGAAGATTTTGATGCTTTTAATGCTGCACCAATACCATTGAATACCATTGAGAGTGTCTTGTGAGGATGATTGATCAGACAAAGATGAGGTGCAAGTGTGTATCTTTATTGTTAGTGGCTGTTATCTTTGCATTCTCATTGGTTTGTTATTCAATCATCATGCAGCATTCTCATTGGATCCAATCATCATGGAGCATTCTGTAAGGAATTTGCTGGTTTTATCTCGGCACTGTTAAAAAAGTGTCCAAATCACATTGGAGACACCGGTTCTCATGCGATAAGCAATGCCATACCTAGTCTGTACCCAGATAGGTGACCGCTTGAAAATACCAAGTGCTGTAATCGAGAATGGTGAAGTGACGCCACTTTGGGTACTTGTCACCTCTAAGTCTATTTCACTATCGCAACTTGTGATAAGTGAAGCCTGGCCAGGGACGTCTGATGCCATAGCCAGCATAAGGGCACTAGCTAGCTAACTACGGTCCTTATATTTTATAAGATAGGACGACTTTCTTCTGTTATTGATTCTTGAAAATGATTACCCCATTAATGCCCAAATCTTTTAACAACTTTTTTGTACTTTAATAAATTGATGCCATAAATACACTTGGACTGATATTTTGAGTCATTGGTGCATATTTAGCTCTATTTAGTACCTACTATATGTATAGTAGGTTGGGCAGATACAAGGTAAAGTTGAGTAATAATTTAAAATTAACATAATTGCATTTTTAAAAACACTAACTATATATAGTAGTGTGGGCATTAATGGGTTAATGAACAATACCCGACTTCTTACTGCATTATTTAAGAGAACATTTTCAACTTATGCTATCAGCTAATAATGATTATAGAATATCATGAATATAGCACAAAATGAAAAATAGAACTCTTTACTAACCATATAGATATTTATTTGTCTCCAAGGGTGGAATGAGACACTGGGGGGGGGGGGCACATGCGTACATGTAGGCAATAACAAAAATTGCCCTGTTCTCACGAATAGTGTCTTGTCTTGGATGACCCACGATCCTCCCCTTTAAGGGCAATGTGGAGGTGCTGCCACAGGGCAACTACCCCCCTCCCCCCACCCAAAGATTGGGCATACTTTTTTGAGGCTGCAGGACAATTCCTGGGCCAGGTAAGTATTCATTACTAAGCATATAAGTGCACTTCTGATCACTAGAAAAAAAGCAAATGTACCCAATATAGATATTTTCACATGATCTGATTTTTTCCAGGTATTTGGTATGCAATGCTTTAAAGCATTAATGTACAAGGTTTATAAGACAAAAATAACACTTGAATTCAGATACAAAATAAGTAAATGTCTTCTTGTAATTTTACAAAAGAAAATATACGAGACTAGTATGTATATAAGAAAGGTAATTTGTCACCTGATTTCAAGAACAACTCAGATAATAGCCTACAAATAAAATAAACCAGTCTCATTCCTTCAATAAATTCAGTGAGTAGTGGATATTTAAAAATTTTCCCAAAGATGTAAACTTTAGTGTCTTTGAGATGATCAGGCACCTCACCATGCGCACTTTATCCAGAATATTTGATATTAAAATTCCAGCTTTAGATTGACTTTCTTTAAATGTCCATGTATGTACACAGGAAGAAAAATTGGAAAGTGTCATTTTGAAATTGCCGACATGGACTCCCATGTGAGAGATATTAGATTAATTTGCAAGACACTCTCGGGTGACTGAAAGGAATATATCATGGCTTGGCTTTGCAAATGAAGATTTGTGAGGGTTTTCCACATCTGTTGCAAGCCTATGTGGGAGAGACAGTCTTTTCATTGAATTTAATGATTTGTAATAAATGTTGTATACTGTGTGTATTCAATCCAATTCCCACCCACAGCATGCAAGTTTATTTGGTTCACCAAACTCATCAAATGCATTTCATCCAAGATGGCACTTGCTTTTCTTCTGTTGTCAAACTCCTGTCCAAGTTAGAGTTGACTTTGTTTTCCATCCTAACAAGAACAAGAACAAGAACAATCCTCACCTAATTTAGGGGAGTAAACTCTTCACTGTTTGTCTATCCCGTCACATTAAACCAAACCAATATATAAAATTAACATTTCCATACCATGATTTGAAATCCTTTCTGAAAATCAGCATTTTCTATCAGGTGCCACAGAACAGATTTTAACTTCTTATATTTTCTATGGAATGCACATGCTATAGAGACTAAGATATGAATACTCTCCAATAGTAACGTAGGGAAGATTATACTATTTGTTCTTAATTCTTGAGTTGTCTGACATATATTCGCGTCTTTGTTTGGATGACAGGACAATTGCATCTAGGACAACTGGTCAAATACATCCCTGGACATTTGTGTCCAAAAGATTTTTAAGTTTGGACATATAAATAAAATTTTAAATCAATAAAATGCATGCTACAATCCCTTTTTTAATTAATAAAAATCTTTTTGATAAAAAAAATTAAATGAATATGTGAAATTATATCTAATATGAAATATACATATATTGGGTCACAAATGTCCGGGACACAAAAAGATCAGATGCAAATGTCTATAGACACCAATGACCGGGATTCATTTGACCAGAGCACAATTGTCAAAAATCCCTATTTGTTGTCCAGCCGCACATTGACCAGAACTTGAGGAGTTAAAAAAAACTTGCCGATGATCGAAAGGTATTCAGGAAATGCATTTTTTTCTCAATATTCTCTGCTGAAATAAGGGTGGTCTTATATGACATCAAATATGGTACATATACAGATTAATTCAAGATATATGTTAATTTTCACAGTACACTAGACATATTTTCCCAATTGCAGAGTGGTCCATAGTGTACTGCCATCATGTTGATTTCTATACTGCACTTGCTTATGCAGTAATATGAATATTGGCAGAACAATTAGCTGAAAACTTGCCTGCGCAAGGCCTAAATAGGGCCTTTAGCCCCAATAAGAGATTATTTTCTTTTTTAGGGGGTGAGGGTACCTTAATGCAATACATCTGGCTACAATGCTTGTTCCAGCTACTTAGAGGTCACATGTAGATAAACAGAATCAGACTTCTAGTATTATATAGATAAATCGAAATCGGATCATTATTATCAGGGTGAGGACAAATGCAGACCCCACAATATTTCTTAAAGGTTTTGTGTCTTTCTTCTGCATTGGTTGAACCTTTTGAATTCTTCAAGCTCTAAGTAAACTGCACAAAGAAGGTGTCTTTAGTTGACCAAGAGTTCAGTTTAGAAAGTAACCGTTTTTACCTCTGCCAATAAAGTTGGAGGGGTATATATATATATATATGAAATCAAATTATGGATAATTGTATATCCAATCGACAGAATATTATAATTATCATATATATATAGCCCCATGTCTATCTTTCCATCTGTCCATAGTGAAATGTTGTGGTAGGTCATGGGGTAAAGAAATGATTAAAATTGGGGGGGGTCCAGGAGTGTGTTTTCGATGGAGAGATATTTTTATTATTCTGCATGGAAAAAAGGTTAAAACAAACAGTTAACTAAATTTAAATTTCAAAGGAATTTCAAACTCACTATTTGTACATATTGTGAGAATTGCGTTCTCGCCTCTGTTCTTTAATATTTTATTTTTATTCAGTTTATAGTTAGTGTACAGCGTTGGCCAAGGTATACACTCTGAGTGCTTTCTAGTTAATATTTGCAAAATGAATGAGGTTTATGAGTTTACTTTGAAAAAACATTTACACCATTTTTCTTCTTTTTTTTTTCTTTTTTTTTTAGGGATCCTCAGTTTTTTTTTTCAGAATTAATCATAGACATTTTTTAAAAAAGAAGAAAAAGACTAGGATGTTAGTCTGAAATACCACAATCTCTTCAGAATAAAGTAGAAACTTATGTATTTAGTTTTTTCTTGTTGAATATTTTTAGATAAATTACAAATGAGGATCATCTGGGACAACATCTGATCTGTTTTCCAACCATCATCAACCAACATGACATTTTATCATGTTTATTCATATTGACTTCCAGTCATGAACTTAATCTAACCCCAATATATTTGTTACAACTTTCCGGAAAAAAGGCATGGGTCATATATGGTTCCTGATTTTAATATACCAATGCCAAATTGTTATTCTGTTCAGACAATGTACAAGTGAGAAACTGTGTGTGTGTGTCTGGGATTTTATTTAAATGTACACTGTGTGTGTTTGAAAGTTTTTCTTGTGTGTTATTATAAGTGTGTGAATAGTAGGGTAACTTATGGAGGGCATGTTGTTTGATGATGTGAAAATATTTTAAAGTTCAAATAAAATCAGCCTCTGTCTATAATTTTGAGGTCAAGGGTCATTAACATTTAAAGAGTTTTTCAGACTATAGAACTCCTTGTTGTTTATGTTGTTCACATTTTGGCTGATTCATTCTTCAGCCTATCTACGGATATCATATATTACACCTGAAGAAGGCCAAAGAATGAATCAGCCGAAATGTTGTGTGAACAACATAAACAACAAGGAGTTCAATAGTACAAAAACCTTTTTGAAAATCAGCCTCTATCTTCTTCAGTTACTAGTCTTTTTCAAATGTAAACACAAATTAAAAAAACAAAAACAACTTGTGTTCCTATATAATGGAAGAAAATAATTTTCATATCAGATTTTTTTTCCAATTCTCATTAGGGAACAATTTCCTAGATCTTTCCCATTATATTGTAGGGAATACAATAAGAAAGACTGACATTGAAAGAAAAAAACAGTATCGAGCAAAGGACGATTCGGGATTTCAAGTTGACTACCTTTGTTTTTCGGGATTTTAAACTTTCGCATTGTGGTTTAGTTATTTCAGCCATACAGGATTCTGATCATTTGGGATTTCAACATTGGCAGAATAAAAAAGATATGTTCAAAAAAATTCAGCCTCTTTCTTGTCAATTTACTGGTCTTGCTCAATCGCTAAGCAGTGGATTGATGGCTGACAAATTTGACATGTTTGGTAATTTTATAGAATGTTATTCTACAAATATTCTTTTGCAAATATATACCAATAAAAGCTGAACTGTTATACTTTCAATTACAATAAAAATCAGTGAACAGTTTTCAGACCTTAAATGAATGCATCTGAATGAGTCTCACCAATCCATTTAGTAATTATTATTATTATTATTATTATTATTAGATGAATCTTTTATTAATTTTGGCTACTTTTTTACCATTATCTTAATTTTTAGTTATCTTTATACAACTATCAATTTGGGCCGTTAGTTTCTACGGCAACGAATAAATAATGCAAATGATTTTGGTGAGAATCAAACTCGCATCTCTCAACCAGAGTGAAGCCCAGTTTATGCCTGGTTGCAATGACCATTCTGCTATAAAAGCTCATGGTTTAACAGGAGTCAGTTTACACCCATAAACCCACCCTTTATTCCAACTTATTGGCACCATTTTACCTGCCAGGTAGAAGGAATTGTACAATAGATAAGTCCTTCCCACAAAATTGTTTCCTTTCAGTGAGACATAGAAGAAACTTCTGTACAATTAAAGCCAAGCCAAGACAATACCCATTGATTTGCTAATGGTATAACTGGAAAGAGTGGAAAACTAAAGCAAAGTAGTATCTGAAAAAACTGATGGGTGTTGGCTGCAGCAACCATCCTTGGCACTTAACCAAATCTTCTGCTCACAGACACTCGAAAGCGAATTCAATTGCACCATTTTACTTTCTCATCTGTCTTCTTTTCTCAATGGCTCAGTCAAAAGTTCAGCCATTTTGTGAATATCTTTGTTTCACTCCTACCCTTTTGCATACTCCCACCCTGCCTCTCTTTCTTCCTACCCTCTTTGCAGTCTTTGTGTTGCGATTTCATTCTCAGAACCTCTCCTTTACACCCACCCCTTCCAATGAAAATCTTTAATGAGTGAGACAGGTGGTCAGAAAAGTGTGACAGACAGATGGGCATTAGGTTGTAAAAATAGGATTCCTTTAAAAAAACATTATTTTGTCAAGAAAACAATATTCTGATGTCCAAATGTGGTCTATTATTTGAATACCATATTACAACAACCAAGGTGAGGATAGAAATTGGTATTAATCCATTAACTGCAGCAGGAGCAGCTCTGTTGCGGCGGTAACGTTGATTATACAGGGTGGCATAAAATAAGCTGAACAGTTTGTTTTCTCTGTAAACAATGGAACCTTCCACTTAAAGTTACAGACATGGAAACAAGCAGAAAAAGTTGTCTGTAACTTTAAGTGGAAAAGTCCATTGTGTGACTGATGGAAAGATTTGTCATTTGCAGTTGAGCCATATAAATGCAATGACTGAAATTTCAGTCATCTGCAGTTAATGGGTGAAAAGATGCAAGTTTAGCATTGATATAGCCAGGTTGTTTTGCACCAACAATTGAAAAAATGTTATCACTTAGGTCAAGGCTCGGATCTACCTTAGTTTAACAATCTAGACAACTTTAGAATGAATATATATATATATATGAATATTAACAAAAACCTAACAGGGTGCGTCTTATATGCCACAAAATACAGTATATCAATTTCTGGTCAGAAAAAAGGGTAATTTAGGGTGTGTTATTTTAAGATACATTCTGTAGTTTAGAGATGTATCATTATCATTCTAAGAGTTGTTTGGACTATTGAACTTGTTCTTACCACACTACAGCCTTCTTCAGGTGTATAATCCTTATAGTAAGAGGTAGTGGTTTCTTTTCTTTTTTTTTTAGTAGAGTTGACTGAGTTCAAGTTTTGGTTGGGACCACTTGTATTTACTTTGTACTTAAGCCCTTTGGAAACGCATCAACCCACTTCTCCCTCAAACTATGGGTAAATAGCAGGGCAGTTGGAGCCCTTTGGCCATGTAAAGGCCACCAAACTAAGAGAAGGTTACTCTGACAGAAAAAACAATAATCCCAAGTCGAAGTAAAGGAGACAGGATAGGTGGGGGGCTGGCATCTCTACCCCATTAAAAACAAACAACCTGCTACTGAACCACTAACCAGTAATAGTAAAAAAACTGGAAGGGTGGGGTTTGCAATCTCACCCTGTAAAAATTCACTTGCAAAAGATGATTGTACACAAAAAGACCGATCAGGTCCAAGATATTAAATAGGTATTGCAATTAGTTAAATTTAGGAGTTTTACATTGATTGATTGATTGTTTTGTTTAATGGCACCCTTGGTGGGTCATTTAGTGCTAAATTCAGTTTCTTTTTGAATGCACAGATTATGTAAACGAATTATCGTGGACAAATTATTGTAGGCAAATTAATGTAGGCACATTTTTGTAGAGAGATTGTTAAGATATATATATCGATTCTGTTTTTTATATTTTTGAGTATAGTTTCAAAGGTTATTTTTTTTAAAATAGAGTTTTGTGACTTTAGTGAAAGGTTATTTTTTTTATATAGCGTCTTGCGACTTTGGTGAAAAAACAGGTGGCCCCTGTTTGGGGGGAGGTCTTACCCCTCTGTAGGGTATGCAGTCAACATATTCTAGGCCCCAGCCGACAGGGCCAGGGAGTTTTAGAGATATTGGGTTATTTAGAAAGAATTAAATGAAAAATAAAGATAACATTGTCAACCCAGGGTCAACCATGAATTTACTTATAATGATTGAAATTTAGGTTTATGGATAAAATCTTGTTGGTATACGAGACCTGTAACGTCAAGATAGAGTATCGATCTTGTTGGAGTCACATCCTCTACTTTATGAATATTATTTTGATTGGTCCATTCTCTGATCCTCATAAGTCATTATGTTTTGATAAAATTTTTGAGATTTCAAACAGAACATTAACTCACAAGGTTGTGCTGTTTTTAATGTATCTTTGAAAAAAAAATGGAGATAACATTTTTAGACTTATAAAGCCTTTAGGATAAAATATGCCTTTTTTCTTTTCATGACCATATGAATATCTTAGAGTTTAATGAATAGTGTTCCAAAATGAATAAACCCACCAGCCTTATTTTAGTGAGTCACTTTGGGTCAGCTTGCTTTTCATATCTTATTCAAAATGAATTTACTAAAAATATAGTCCAATGCAAATATAGTCTATTCATTTTGGAGCAACTTTTGTTTCACATATTTTATACACAGTGTCCCAAAATGAATCTACTGAAAAGGAAATGTGTGATGTTTTTTAAATTCCATTTTTTTAAATGTTTTATGGATTCATTTTGGGACAATGTATCTTTTACTACCGCAGCAGCCAAGCAATTCTATCCATTATGTTTGCTAACTTTCATATCGGTTATCTCAGAGCATTTGGGAATTTGGAAACTGCCTTTCGAATCTTCTGTCATGAATAAAACAAAACCCCATGGACCATCAGCTGCTCAGCGTCTTTAATGTTTTCTGCATCCAACAAACCAAATTTCTTTTTTCCGTCTTCCAACCTTTGATCTCCAGATTTTTTTGTATTGTTACCTTTGTAGCTTCATAGACTTTTGCAATTTTGTTATCAATATTGTTAATAAAATATTGATTCAATGAAGAATTCCGACCGTTTTATGTCCGCACAATGGTTCATTTGTTTCAGCCGAGATTTTGCAATAAAAAATGCTTGCCTTTTCTAATTTTAGTTTGAGCAGAAACATTGGATGTTCATGCAAGCTGATCAAAAAGCTCTTTTCTTTTTCAGTTTTTTTACACGGTGGAAGCAACAATCAGATCCTTGGTCTTGACAATCACAATCCTCTGGGTGTCAGCCATGATAGAAAAGAATACATACCGAACCGTAATGAAACTCATATTAGTGGGAAGGCGTGATTGGGACAGCTGGCTGATGGTTAATACCATTTCAATAAAATCTGAATAGCTTTCATGTCCCAAGCTATATTGGAATTAATAAGTAAAGTAAATAGTGCCCTTACGCTGGCTACAGCTTCAGCCATCTCTGCTTAGGCTCCTCAAATCATTGAATGGACTGAGTAAGTAGTAATATGTGAAATAGACTTTGAGGTGACAAGCACCCAAAGTAGTGTCACTCACTTCACTCTGCACTATATTACCAATAACTGGGGAGAAAGATGGATTCATGTCTTTCCCAAGGACATTAGTGTGAAGTGAGTGCAAACTGTCCCAGTCGTAGTTTGAACACGGCTCACCGAGTCCATTCGCCAAGCTGTTATGCACTCGGCCATTCCGCTCTTCTATGGAATTAATAAAAGTAAAATTAAGATGACTTTAATTGCTAGGAATATTTGTGATGGGACTCATATTTGAAGAGACTGGCTTCAAATTGATTAGGAACTCTAAGCTCTAATTATTATTGACCATCCAATTTCATGGGTTTCTATTTCGCGGATTTGATTATTCGTGAATTTGTCATCAATAATGAAATGGGAATATTTTTGAATTTTGCAAGCTGCTGTGAAAAACCACGGACGACATTCGTGGGCTAGAAAATCTAAAGAGAGATAAAAACTTTCAACAAATGACAAACACTCATAATATGGGCATTATTATTCTACTATCATATACCCATAAAAAAATGACAGTTTTTTATGTATGGATCAGTAATAAGGAGCCAAAAGTGATTTTATTAGGTAATTTTTTTTTTTAATTCAAGTATCCTAATTTTAAGTCTCAACTTAAGAAAAATCACCACTCAAAATTCTTCTTCACTGTGTTGGCTACATCAAAGGAAATCAAAAGAAAAAGCATTTGACATTGTTACGTTGCTTCCTACTTCCAACTTCTGTTTGCTCACTGTAGGCAACATCAAAGAAGCCGAAAGAACGTGAAAGGCGAAAGGCACAGACAGTCTCTTTGATCGTCGACAGACACGGGTTGTCTGTTGATTTTGGTATGTGTACTTCTTTGATATGGGAATGTCTCATTTTTCGACCCTTTAATTCTTTTATTCGTTGTACAATCTATCTCATTTGGTCCATTATGAGTTGTAGGATCTCAGCTAGCTGACACTACAGACATACAACCAAACGAACATACTCATTTACATATTTGATTATATGTATACATTTTTATTGTTCATTACTATAAATACTGTACAATACTGTATACAGTACAAAAATTTATAAAAATATATATTTTTTGAGTTTGCAGCATAATGCGAGAAACTGCAGATTACAGGCACAATAACAATGTAAACAAAGCCAAAACATGTAGTAAATCATAAAAGCATTTGTGTACTACATTACATTTCTATGCTATATTACCTTAAATTTATACATGAAATTATTTGTTAAATTGAAATTTTGTATGGTGTCTGCGCCGCGGGCCAACTGTATAACATTTCATGTGTTTTGTTTTTAAATATCATATATTATCAACTCAAACACAAATGAATTTCTTTGAGAAGGAATCTGTGTTCTTGCATTGGGAACAAGTTTCTTTTTTTATTACTTCAGTAAAAAGACAATTCATGCAAAAATAGTTGAGTGTATATTAGGTACATTATGAAAATTTTATTTTAGGAATGGAAGATAGGAATTCCCCCCTGGTTGAGAACCTCTGTCTTAGGAGGAGACTGATCTCTACACTACGCTCAATAACAAGCTAAAGTTGGGCTAGCTGTGAGCCACAAGAAATGAATGAAACGGTTTTAAGGCACAGTCAACAGGAGACATGAGTGGGAAAAGAGAAAAATAAAAAAAAGTTTTGCCATGACCTTCTAAAATTGTCTGTTCTTGAAGACATTGCTTCAACAGAATTTTGAGACTTTGGACCAAACAATCTCATGAAATGTAACATCACACCCACAAAAGAAACCACATGATTATTGCAAATACAGTAATACTCAGCTTACCACAACCCCATTTAGCCTTGATTCTCTATAGCAATCTTTTTCAAATTTTTAGTAATAATTTTAGTTAAATTTCCAAATAAATAATGATAAAAGAATGCATCATAGACAGTCTCCCAAATAACTATACTGTACACTTTGGTTAATATGCCATACACATACATAATAGACATGCATGAACACCTAGTAGCTACCAGATGGATACATAGCACTAATACATTACATCTTGTTAAGGCTCAACAACATCACATATTTTTAAATGATTGCCGGCACAATATTTTCAGTGGGACAGCACTATGTATATTATGATAATAATTGTATGCTAACATGTTAGAGACTATGATTCACACTGCAATGACAGAAATTTCTTGCAAAATTTGCTGTCTATCCACAAGTTCACACAATCTTTTACCCATCATGAGTGGAAAACGGCCTGCAACTCCAAGTACAGAAAGCTTGTATCTCTATTTATGCTATATTAAAATGACCCTGTATAGGACTGCATTATTTAGGAATGTATCTAGAGTGGTAACTGAGGTATTATTGTATCTTTGAGTTCTGTAAGAGGCTTTTTTGTTTCAGATGTACACAAATATCAAGTGGGAATATTGTATATATGAAAAAAAATGTTTATTTAATTCATATCTAAAACATAAATGTAGCCATTTTACATATAAATTAGTTTGATTAAAATTCCAAATAATAATTTTATTAAAAGAATGAGGGAAGGCATAATTAATACATATCTAAAACCTAAATGTATCATTTGACTTTTAGAAAAAACACTCAATAGAAACTGTCATGTGACCAACATCTTTTGGCAGCATGCTGTATTGGGGTGATTAATTAGAAAATTGGAAAAAGGATTGATCAATGAATAAGTTACTTCTCTTGCCTTTCATTGAGTGGAGCACTAAAAAGTTTGAAATTTCAAACATCAACACTGCCAGACACAAACTAAGAGACTATTTAACATAAACTTACATTGTAAATTGAACTCCCACTAAAATTTATTTTGGGGGTAGTTTTAAAAAAACTTTTTTCTCGAAGAGTAAATGTTTAGATTTTCAGCCCGCTAGCTCCATTGGTGTGGCCTGTATACATGACACATACATAGTCAGGCAGAACCATTTCCATGATCAGTTTGTTGGATGCACTGAAATTTCCCTGTTCAATTTGACTTGGAACCAGAATCTACGTTTGGCGTCTACTTGCCAAACTGAGCCTTTATGTACCAAAATGTATTCAATTCAAGAGAAAAGTATTTGCCTTGTGTATAGGGATGGGCACATGGGTATTAGTTTAATTGTTGCAGTTTCCTATTTTTGAATCAAACTTTCCTCTTCACAGAACAAACATTCCTGTTTCTGAAGACATCATTAACCCATTCACTGTGGAAGGTGGTGAAGAGTAGTAGTTATTCATTGCAAGATAAAAGCCCCTGTCCACTGCAAGATAATCTATTGCAAGTTATCCATTAAAGGCCCTGACTCACAGATAGAACTAAGTTGCCATCAGTCACAATAAAACTTAATTTTATTGAGTTAGTCATAGAACTGCAATGACAGAAATTCCTGTCAGCCACAGTTAATGGGTTAATTTTTGTTGGCTAATTTTATTTGATATAGCAGTTAATTTAATCATACAAAGGAAAGGTTTTCTATCTTTTAAAAATGATCTGTTTGTAGTTTTTATCATGCCATATGGTTTTCAAGACCATGGATAACAGTGATCAGAAAAAAGTCACAACTTTGGCTTCTGGCTAGGAAAAAAGTCATTTTTAATTTATTTTAATAAAAAAAGTAATATTTTGATAAAATAAATGTTCATGATAAAAGCCAGATAATATGACAAATATGTCTGATATTTCAGTAATAGTATTACTTGATTTTGTTTTGATTTTTGTGCAATGGCTATGACTTCAATTTCAAGTACCTTTGTATGTATGTGTTATCTATCACATAGATACCACACTACCATTAATTACTGTGTTAAATAAATAACCCCAATTAAAGGTGATAATTGGCTAAAATCGCTAAACTTAAACACCCAGCCGTTCTTAAAAGTTGAAGGCAGTACAGTTCCATAGTAATAGAACAAGTGCAGAATCACTGAGTCGGAATTGATAGCTTGCAAGGATTTAGTGTGGGGCCCTTGAAATTGCGGGGCCCGTAGCATATGCTACTTTTCCTACATAGTTAATCTGGCACTGGCCTCAGAATATTGTTTTAGCTAGGACATCAGAATGGTTAATGTTCTCTGAAGGCGAGAAGTGATAGGTGGATTGTATCAGGTAAGTAAATTAATTTCATAAGAGAATTCTGTAAAAAGAATAGACTCAGTCCAAAACCTGCAACGTTGTTTACACAATTTTTGACAACATTTGTCAACATTTGTTTCTGTAATAAAACTATTTGTTTCCAATTGATTTTTTTTAAAAAGAAAGAATAATGTAAAACTGTTAAGAGATTAAAGACCCTCTCTGAAAATGGACACTGATTGGTTTTCTCAAGCCTTGCTACATTTTCATTTCTATCCAGTGTGTATCTATTTGTATTCTCAATAACTATGCTTACAATATGAGATATGTTGAAAATTGACTCAGCTTCTTAAATTACAAATGCTTTCTTATGTCACATTTTTTTATTTCGAGAATTGATTTAAAAAAAAGAATATGACGAAGTGTGATATAAAGAAGGAAAAAAAATCCCCCTTTCTTTGCCCACTCTCTTTTCCCTTCCTTTCTTCTTAATGCTTTCAAGCGTTTTCAGCTTTGTCTGAAAGAAAGTGATTTTGGCTTTCATCGACATTCATCGCAGGTAAAACAAAGATATGGAGTTGTCTGTAAATATGTATTGTTAATAGAGTAAGATGTAGAAGTAGATACATCTTAGGGAAATAAACATTTTGAGTTAACTTAATGACAATTGCTATGACTACTGTTAATATCACCACACCTACTACTAATACTACCAAGAAAGTAATCATAATGGTTTAAATCATTAAAACCAGTGCATGTATGGTCAGTTAATTCAACAAAAGTTTACGTTGTTGAATTAATGGTTCCTTTTCAGGAAAATATCTCACTGGGTACATCAATGTAAGCAGGAAAAGTACCAAGAACTGCATGAGCAATGAATAAAGATAAACTTGGCTGGATGACCAATATATTTCCTATTGAAGTCAGATGTTGAAGTCTTACCAACTCGGCTGTAACATACCTGTCTAGACTCGGATTATCATCAACAGTGAAGAGATAATATATCAAGAGGCTCCAAGATTGGGCAGTGGCTGCACCTGCATGGATATGGCACACTCACAGTGACGGAAAACCAACAAAGCCTGGTGATATTGTGAGGTACTGCTGGGGTACCCTGGGTTAGTGGTAATGATGCTTCGACCCTGAAATAATGCCTGACCTCAGTGTCATCCTTGGATGAGGGCTTTGTTAGATGCACTGCTGCTGTTTTTTGCAGCAGTAGTTGTATAAATCTATTTATTTAATAAAACATTTATCTTACTATTTGAGAAATCTCTGCATGTGTGTGTGTGTGTATGCAACAAGATAACTTGACAACTGGCCATTGTACAAAGTTGATATTCACCAGATATATTGGTCATTGGTTCTTGAGAAATCTAATAAAAATTAATCAAAAATAGATCTTTTATCTAAAATTATAGATCTAAATATAATACGTCACCAGTGTTCACGAGTATCGGTTTATAGATTTAAAATGTAAGGATGATGTAAAAAATTTTTGTTTTGTTTTGATTGTTGCCATTAATGACATCATAAACATAAACATAAAACAGCATCGCATTATTTTATGAAATAACTGAAATACTTCAAAGCCATAGTTTTGTATGACGGACAGAAAATTATTTTACATCACAACTATGGCAGGCTGCTCCATGCACAAACATGCACCTCTTGAATGGGCATTCCTATGGGTAATACATAATAAAAAGTATAAAAAAGAGAAAATGAATGTAAATTCTATGATATTTACAATCAACAGGGAGGCAGAAGAGTGGGCAAAGATGATTGACCAGAGGAGTGAGAAATGTGCAAAGGGAAAGAATAAATAAAGAAGATTTAAGAAATTGAAAGGAAAATGTGAGAACAAAAAGAGTGAAACAGACAAAAAGTAAGCAGAAAATATAGCAGTATTGGATTTATTTGCTACTGACGAAGGAAAATTAGGCACAAGGTCAGTTTAAATTGGGGGCCCACACACAAGAACGAAAATTGACCAGTCCCTGCAACTAGAGCCATGAAGGTGTCAGGGTTAGCCCAACCCTCCCCTTTTAGTGCAATGGGGAGGTGTTGC
>VCCN01005704.1:1919492-1930056 GCA_006491835.1 Architeuthis dux | reverse complement strand
TAGAAAAGTTTGCCGGTAAGACTTGGCAGAGATTAGCACAGTGACAGAGACAGAGAGAAAAGGAAGGAGGAAACAGCATCTCTCGACAGCACCCTAAAATCGGGGCTAAATTCCATTTCTTTATTTTTGGACCAATCGTAGAGGTTATGAGACCGTTTTGAAGACCTTTTTTGGGGGCCTCTAGTAACACATAAATATGACCACTTGAACCAACCTAACCACCAGATTGACAATGAGCTTGACATTGGTTAGCTTGGTTGGATTGGTCATATTTATGTGTTATCATAGGCACCAAAAGAAGGGTTTTCAAAACGGTCTCAGCAACCTCTCTGATTTGTCCAAAAATAAATAAATGGAATTTAGCACCGATTGCTGTCGTGAGATGCCATTTGCTTTTTTTCCTTTTCTCTTTCTCTTTCTTTCTGTCTCTCTCTCTGATTGATCCAAAAATAAATAATTAGAATTCAGCACCAATTTTAGGGTGCTCTCGTAAGATGCTGTTTTGATTCTAAACAAATAGCAAAATTACTTTGGTCATTTGAATTCTGGTCTTAATGATGTGAAGATGTTCATCACACAACTTATCGCATCTAATCTAGTGCTTTAACGAGTGGATAAGTGTTTAGTTAATTTTGTATTTATCATACTAGGAGCATGTTTGGAAGGGGCCAGACTTTATGGTGTGTGGAGCAGCCTGCCATAATTGTCATATAAAATAATTTTCCATCCCTAATACGAAACTACGGCTTTGAAGTATTTCAGTTACTTCTTTTCAGTGTTGGCAATTTAGATATTTTATATCTAAATTTAGATAATTCTTAAGAGCAGAAGTCAAGAGAGATAATTTATAGAAACTATGAAGAAAGCCCTAGAATCTTTAAATTTTATTTGTTTTTATTAGATTTCTTGAGAACTGCCGATCCCAAAAATCTTCAAACTCAACACTGCACTGTCTTGTATGCTGACTGGTAAATGATCTGGTAAATGTTAACTTCGTACAATTGGCATGTGTCGAGTAATTGCCGTGCACACACACACATACACATGCACAGATTTCTTCAATTGTAGTTAAATTTGGTCATCACAAATTTCTTAAGTACTTAACTGAGTATTTAATGTGCTGTAACCATTAAACAAAATACACAAGGCTAAAATGTGAATTGAACTGTATATTGCTTGGTCAATAGTTCAGTGTTTTAACTCCAAAGCCATCAAGCAAAAACTTCAATAGAAACAATTATGACATGGAAATTGTTTTTAAAAAAACAAATCAAAAACCAAAATCTTGCTGTCCAAAGTCAGTGTCACTCTGCTGACAACCAATGTCTCTGCAAGTGTGAGATATACACCAGGCACCAGAATCTAATTCAATATATAGTCTTCCTTGTCATTGAGCCAGGAATTATGAAATTAAGTTCCGCAGATCCCTGCCTCTTGGTATTTTTGACATTAATATAGTTGGGCAGCATTTAGGCTTTATGCTTAAAGCATAAAGTCTACAATGAATGCATGATACCAGCTATGACAAACTGATGTGAAACATGGAAACTAACAAAATCACTTGAAAACAAACTCAGAACAGGTCTGGTTAGTCACTCACATGACCAATGTCTTTTGGCAGCAAGCCATGTTAGGGGTTATCAATTAAAAAATTGGAAAAAGGGATGATCAATGAATAAGTTACTTCTCTCGTCTTTTTGATCACTAAAAAAGTCTGAATTTTCAAAAAACAAATGTGAATGCTGCCAGATACAAACTTAGTGACCAATTTACGATAAACTTGCATTGTACATTGAGCCCCACACTAAAAACGTTTTTGCGGGGGAATTTAAAAAAAAAAAGAAGTTTTTTTAAAAACATAATAAGGAGTAAATGTTTAAATTTTCAACCCTCTATCTCCATTGGTGCAGCCTGTACACTTAATACGTAGCCAGCCAGACAGACCAACTTGAAAACTGAAGAAACCTATGTTGACAATTTCATTTGATGGTTTCTAATAAGAGGGAGAGATGAGATAGAAAGGTTTTCCAGTAAGACATAATAGAGGTTAGCACAGACATGGTTGACATAGAAGGAGCTAGGAAAGGCCTTTGTCCAGCAGTGGACTTGTGATGGCTGATGATGATGATATTAGGTGCCTTTGCACTGTTGTACAAAGCAAATCCTAAATGGAAGAGACAGCAATAACCCACAGCCAACTCTTTCTGAGAATTGCAAATTGTTGAAGTGGCCATTTTTGTCTGCATTATGCATATGTCTTGCATAATAAGAGTCACTCTTGACCCTGGAGAAACTGGTCAAGTTTGTTGCAGACACTGAGACAATAATATCACGATTCTTGTTTGTAATGTTTCCATTATCAGAGCTCTTTGCGACTGAAAAACCATCTTTAACCATTCTTTCCATTTTTTTATTTTGCATAACACACTGATACCAAGGAAGAAATACTTTGGTTCAAAATTAGTTTGTACAAAGACATGCAAGAAGTAAATAGACACCAACAGTTTTGTTTTAACATCTCTATACAAACATTTACAGTACAAAATCAAGTTTTAAGCAAATATATTAGGTTTAACTATTAAAAAATTATTTTATTTAATACTTTGTTGACTTCCCTTTAGCTGTTGCTCTTAAAGCAACAACTCGTCTTGTCATAGCATTAATAAGTTCTGAAGTTGCAGACCATGTTTGGTGTAAGAGATTCAGCAAATCTGAACGTGTTGGTGGCTTTTAGATGTTTTATGTGTTCAATAGGATTCATGTCAGGGGATTGACTTGGTCAAGGAAGTCATTTGATGCAATATCTGAAAATTGAGCAAATCTTGATTTGTCAGAAAAGATTATGCTTATTGCTTATCTTGATTGTCCACTCATTTCTCTTCTTAATATTAGTCGTGGTTAACTCATAAGAACCCACTGTGACACCGGTGTCACATACAATTTAATTGATCTGCAGTCTCTTATATAATATTATATTTTATGCTAGATTTTAACTCATGAAGTGTACTAAGTACATCTAATGAACATCCTGGTGCAGTCACATAACTGTGTTTTAATTTGCCACATAATGTTCCTTTAAGTAGAAATGGGTCTGGTTTCTTATGGGTTAAAAGGGGCTTCCTCCTGACTGCTCGTCCATAATAACCAATTGATGAAGATAATTTTTGCTGTTCTTGGGCTAATTTGAAATTCTTCTGCCACTTCTGAAGCTTTTAAACAAGGTTTGTTCTCAACATAAAACTAAGGGTGTCTATTTACTTCTTGAATGTCTCTGTATGTCTTTTATTGGAGAAGAAATTCATTGAAAAAGCATCAATCATTTTCTCTCTATTGTTTCCATGAATGCACAGATGTTACAGTATTTTCCAAATAATAAATAAAGTTCAACTTGCCATTCCCAACAGTCATTGTCTATATTTCAAGGCCTTCCCCAAGAGAACATTAAATCACAAGTGGCCTCGGTGTAGAAAACTTAGGTGTAAGTGTTGGGACTTAAATTGTCTGCAGTTTCCAAAGAGATAAGAAGCAAAGAAAATAGAAATAAACATATGATTATTATTTACAAATATCTTGAGGCTATTTATGAATATTGATATTGATTTGGTAAATTATCTTTGATTCTGTCTGAAGGTGATAATAGTTGGCTCTTCTTGTTTGTATCTAAACACTTGGCAAATATTGCTAACAACAGCATTATAATCAGAAGCACTCAATAGAAACACTCACGTGACCAACGTCTTTTGGCAGCATGCCTCGTTGGGGGTGATCAATTAAAAAATTGGAAAAAGGGGTGATCAATGAATGAGATACTTCTCTCACCTTTTGTTGGGCAATGATCACTAAAATGTCTGAAAGCTTGAATACTGCTGGAGACAAACTAAGGAATCAATTTAGCATAAACTTATATTGTAAATTGAACTCCCACTAAAAACCTATTTTAGGGGAATTTAAAAAAAAAAAAAGAAGTTTTTGTAGGCATAATAAGGAGTAAATGTCTAAATTCTCTCCCTTCTAGCCCTGT
Source organism: Architeuthis dux (assembly GCA_006491835.1). Lineage (NCBI taxonomy): Eukaryota > Metazoa > Mollusca > Cephalopoda > Oegopsida > Architeuthidae > Architeuthis > Architeuthis dux. Next base: position 1,926,035 of record VCCN01005704.1, on the reverse strand, counting down.
ACACATGATAAATACATAGTTAGCCAACCAGACCATCTTAAAAACTGAAGAAACCTATGTTGACAGTTTTGGTGACAACTTTGGTTGATGGTTTCTAATAACAGCATTATAATCAGAAATATTCCAAGTGAATGGACTTCTTCAATTATCTCGTCGTCTTCGCTTATTTGGTGATGTATTCTTATCTTTAAAGTGCAGCACTAATTGGCTGACAGTAATGGACGTTGTTCAATACTTGCACTTCAGTTGAACTTGCATTATCAACAGGGCAGGCATCAAATCTATTTGCTTAAACCCTAGTTACCTATCTATAGGTTTCAATTTCAGCTAGCCATAGACAATGGAACTGTACTGAAGTAACCTCTCCAGAGTGCAAGCCTGAGAAAAGAGTGTGGAGATCCTGGAATGCCTAGTCGACAGAATCTGTCTCTCGGCCGCCTTGCCAATGTAGTCCAAAGTAAAGTAGAGCGCAATATGTTTGGCATCAGCTTGGCTGCCGGATGGTCGTCAAAGTTGGCATCCAATGGCTTTAAGGTGGCTCCCCTCCCTGGTTCGGAATCAGAGTTGGCCTTCTCCTAGACTGGTTGCTTTCCCAAGGCTAGAGAGCCCAATGTCCTGCTATTTTACCCATAGCTGGAGGGGAAAAGAAATGGATTCATGCCTTTCCTAAGGGCATTAGTGCAAAGTGAACATAAACAGCCTCAACCAGAGTTTGAACTCAGTTGATTTCATTGTCCATGCCGTTAACTTCTATGCCAATTGCATCTACATGAGCTAGCCATATTGCTAAGTAATAATAACAATAAAAAAATCTTAAATGTATAATGTTCCTGGGTAGAAAACGGTTGAAATAGAGAGAGAGAGAGAAAGAGAGAGAGAGAGAGAGAGAGAGAGAAATATTCAGAGGGTGTTTTTCTTTCACAACTGATATAATATGGTATGCTGAAACACCAGAGTGGCAATTAGTTGTTTATTAAGACCGTTAACTCCAAGATACCCGATTCTTTTTTATTCAAACCATAAAATTCTTAAAAACATATATTTTCAGTAATTAGGTGTCCAAGAACCTGTATAACAATTTCATTTTAATCAGTTCCGGATGATAGTCCCTGGTTTTTCTTTCTGCTGAAGACAAAAATAGCAAATTAACGCCAACTCCATTGAAGCAAAACTTACTTTATCATAAGACATAAATATCTCATCTTTTTATCAAATGAGAACCAAAAGCATCCTGCAAACCTAAGATCCCAGCTAAATCCTAAATTAACCAGAGCAGCCATTCCCAAAATGGATGATTCTAAATTATAATTCTTCTTAGTTGGATCCCCAAAATGATAGCATCTTTACTGCCACAACCCCAAACCTTCTATCTTACAGATTGTAATTGAAAACTGTCAACCAAAACTGTCACCAAAACTGTCACCAAAACTGTCACCAAAATTGTCAACATAGGTTTCTTCAGTTTTCAAGTTGTTCTGGCTGGCTATCTATCTATGTATCACATGTACAGGCTGCAGAAATAGAGCTAGAGGGCTGAAAATTTAAACAGTTATCCCTTCTTTTGGCTAGAAAAAAATGTTGTTTTTTTTAAAAAATTCCCCCCTAAATAGGTTCTTAGTGGGCGGTTAAATTTGCAATGGAAGTTTATGCTAAGTTGGTCCCTTAATTTCTATCAGTCAGTATTCAGGCTTGTTTATCGAAAATTCAAACTTTTGTAGTGATCATCGCCCAACAAAAGGTGAGAGTAGTAACATATTCATTGGAAAAAAATTGATACATTTTTTAATTGATCACCCCCAACATTGGTTGCATGATGGTTTATATTGAGTGAATAACCAGACCTGTAATTATATCTAGATTTCAAATTATCTTCTTATCATTTTGATAGAATAAAGATTTCATATTGAGATCAGTAATTATTTTTTAATCAAAGTTTGCAATCAAAAGAATCTTTTTCCTTTAAAAGCAATTCATGTTGTTCATCAAAAGCAAAAAATAGTTGAAACAAAAAACAGATGTTTTTCCAAAAGCCAGACGTTGGGTCAATGTTTTCAACGATGAAAGAAAACAAATTTGTTTTTCTATTTAATTGCTTCACATCTAAAGCACTTTGTAAGTCTAGTGGATGAGCTTAGCCAATGGGAAGTGAGTTATTGTTGGTGCTGCATGACCCATAGAAATGTTTATGATCTATAAAATAATAGTTATATTTACTAGATCATGGGCCAAAACTGGTCTGCAGCCTCATTTTATCCGGCCCACTGACTTCATTGAATATGTGACGTTGCATACAAAGGTACTTTGTTTACCTTATCTATCTTTTGTTAATGATCAATAAAATCTGTATCAAAAAGAAAGCATGAATCTCATTTTTACAGTGGTCTCAAATGAATCAATGTTTTATAGCTAAAAATGTTTTAACATTCCTGCTGTTTGATTAATATACACAAATTTTGAACAACAATTTGACAATATTTTGTTCACAAAAAAGAATTTCATTGTTCTCATTGATTGATATTATATAGGAGTATATACCTACATAAACTTCTATGATGAAAAGCATTAAAGTAATTTTTTAAAAAACAAGCTGCTCCCATATCTTTGTCAGTGTTGCCAACTCAAAAAATATTTTCACACTAGTTTGACTGCCAAAAAGCGCTAAACTTTTTTAAAAAGCCAGAAATGGACAAAAACCACCAAAAAGATGTTAAAAATGGTCAAAGATAGCTAGAAAATGGTCAAAGGTGGCCAGAATGTTTTAGGCTGAAACGTGCTAATTTAGCGCTTTTTGCACTGCCAAAACAAGAAATGCGCTAAATCTAGCGCAAAAATGCACTAAATTGGCAACACTGATCCTTGTATGTTCATGGTTTCATTTTTTATTTGCCTTCACCCACAAGATATAAAAACATTTCTAATCTGGCTTGCCCCCTAAAAGGTTTGCTTACTCCTGTCCGAGATGATGAGACATGAACTGGTATAAACTGAAAGGGTATAAAAAGCCTGAAATTCTAAGTATTAAACAAATCTGATTAATGGAGGTAGGAGTAGTGTAGTGATTAACAGCACGGACAATGGAATCAGCGAGCCAAGATCAAACTCTGGTTGAGGCTGTTTATGTTCAGTTTGCACTAATACCCTTAGGAAAGGCATGAATCTATCTCTAAAAGCAGGGCCGACTGGGCTCTTTAGCCTTGAGAAGGCAACCAGTCTAGGTGAAGGACAACTCTGGTTCCAAACCAGGGAGTGTAGCCCCCTTCAGGCAGTTGGATTCCAACTTTAACATCCTTCCGGCAGCCCCTGCAGTCAAGCTGATGCCAAAAACGTATCACACTGCGCTTTCCTTTTGGACTGCATTAGCGAGGACAAGAGGGGGATCTTATCAACTGGTCATCCCAGGATCTCCATACACTTTGCCCAGGCTTGTGCTCTGGAGGCGTCACTTCAGTGTTGTTCCATTGTCTATTGAGACAGAACGAAACAAGTCTGATTAGGATGTTGTTAGATCAATGATTCTTCTGGTTTAATTGTTTACTGACAGACTTCACAGTTTATTCCCTGATCTTACAAACAGACAATATCAGCTTTAATGACCTCTATTCATCATGTGATTGATAACGCAATTAGTTCAACCTGTTCAATGTCAAAAATCTATAATGAAGTGTCACATGATCATTGATTAATTTATACAAATATATGAATTCTCAGAAGATCAATATTTATTTCTGTTGTCCCTGATTAAGAAGATTAATGAAAAGAGGGGAATGAGCATTGAGTACCATATATTCTTGAATTTATGGAGACAAGGTTTTTTACTAAAAAAATGGCCCCAAATCAGCAGTTCTACTTATACTCAGGTCAATCAAAAATGGCCAATACTTTTGCCTATATGAATACAGCATTGATAGACACCATGCATATTAGTGAGTGATAATGCCCATTGTTTTATCTCAATTCATTACTATGGTTTTGTATGATATGCTATGTAGGTAGTATAGCTGAAGCCAGACGCACATGGTTTGAGATGGGGTAGAAAGGAACCGTCGTCTGGATGTAAGACTTGGGATGAGGAGTCACCAGGCACCACGCTCCCGATGAAAGGGAGTCGGCCTTCGCAGACAGACGAAGTCGTCTTTCGCCCGGCCTTGTTACCGCTAATGAGAATATAAGTGGGATCGAAGGTCTATGAACATTTTCTCCGAAGAAAGGCGACCCCAAATTTGTGGTGAATTCATAATAAGGGGATATCTCTCAAGACAAGGCTATTGCAAAATAATGGACTCGGTTCAAGAAATTTCTAAAATTTTATGCTCAATTCCGAACTCGTCTTCATAGTTGATTTATATTCAAAATTATATGGTAATTTATTTGAACTAGCTATGGGCAGGATTTCCTGGAAGGCCTAAATGGGCACTTGGTGTCAATGAGAGATCATGGATTTGAACTATATATTTATTGAATCATACCTTATTTGAAAATCATCACCACCGTGAATTCTTGGATCACACACTTTAAAAACTTTTTTACAAAGGAAATATGCTTGAGGGTCCCATTAGTACACACAGAAAGTTTCATGCGGATATGTTATGTGGTTCCTGAGTTATGCTGTCACATACAGACAGACAGACGGACATTTGGTGAATTAGAGTAGGATTTAGAGAAATAAAATAAGCAGTCTGTCTGTTTTTAAAGTCAAAACAGTCAACCAGAATAATAAAAAATGCTAGTCATGTGAAAATTTTAATATATTCAATAAACTCTGGTTTTAACATTTGGTTTGGACATTTTATGATGCTAAAATTATAATTCTGTTAACAAGAACAGTTGCTAAACTTTGATCAAAGTCCTGGAAATCTGATACTAATCAGCACTAGTTATTGGTCATATAACTAATTGGTTCAGCTCACTGTTATTTTTTCTGTTTTATCATATTTTTTAGCAGCTTTTTGCTTATTTATGTAATCAGTTAGGAAGTTAAAATACCTTTTAATGTATCAATTACATATAAGCCATTTGGGTATATGAACACACACAGAGTTATGCAGAAACACACACTTATCTTCTACAATTATTCTGCTATGGTACAACTATGTTGGTAATGCTTTAACAAAGGGAAAGATTAGGTAGTTTAATAAGAGGGTAGGAAGAGACAGAGAGAGAGGTGGACCACTTTTCAGTCCTCTAGCTCCATTGGTGCTGTACCCACAATACACAGACAGCCAGCCACATCAAAATTGAAGAAACCTATGTTGACAGTTTTGGTTGACGGTTTCTAGTTATGTATTCCATGGTTCTCTAAAAACTTCCAACAATCTTTGAATTTTCAAAATAACCATGGAATATACATGAATATATCTGAACTTCTTTGTCAGCAATTTTCAAGAAAGAACATTTTCATTGTATTTAATTTTTTTTGCCTATGGATGGTTTCAACGAATAAGATAAGATGTTAATGTTTTATTCAATAAGGAATATTATGTCATTTGAAAGCTCGTACTCTTTCCTGAGGCAAAGGGATGCAAATTCGATTCTTGCTTATTCTTTATTTCCAATCTGCACAGTTTACTGATGGTGGTAGAATGATGGTCTAAGTCAGAACTTTCCAAACTGTGTGTCATGACACTTTAGTGTGTCGCCGATAATCTCTCTTTCAAAAGATACTTTTCATGAGTCAGTTGAACTGCTGGGATGACATTATATATTTAACTTGGCTCACAAAACTTAAGCAATGTGTTGCTAAACATTTTATTTCTAAAAAATGTATCGCCAATGCAAAAAGTTTGGAAGGCTCTGATCTAAGTAGTTATGATGAAAAGCAACTGAAATTAAAATGAAACTAGCATTCCTAGAGAAATTATGAATCACTGCCACCTATATATGCTATGTTGGGGGTGATCAATTAACAAGTTGGGCTGTGATCACTAAAAAATGTCTGAATTTTCTAAAAGCAAGTGGGCACAAACTACTGACCAATTTAGCATAAGCTTACATTGAAAATTGTACCCTATTTTGGAGGGGAATTTTCAAAAAATAAAAAAAGCATTTTCCCTACTCATTGAGGGGAGTGTGTGTACACAATTTCAAGTTTCTACTATGAACGGTTAGAGCTGGGCAAAGTCTGGATACAAACATAGATACATATAAATGTGTGAACATATGAATAACCTAAACCTTTGGTAGCAGTGATTAAAACACACTAGTCAAAAATTAATAATGGATGGCTTTTATTTATTAGTATTGAACAGCAGGACTCGTGGTTTCTAGTTTAATGTTCCAACCACTAAGCAGTTACTCATGATAAGGCAAACTGTTCTCTAAATGTAATGTTGTGTCATTAATGGACCTTATCTCACAAGTAGCCAATCAAATGATTGAAAATCAATTTGAAATAGAAGAGCAAAGCAAAGCGGCTGTTAAAAATAGGAATGTGATAAGAGGAAGAGAATCTGAGGTGTTAGAAACCATCAACCAAAACTGTCAACTTTTTTCTTTTCTTTTTTGAACAAAATAGGTTTTTAGTGGGGGGTTCAATTTGCAATGTAA
>VCCN01005704.1:1848779-1866396 GCA_006491835.1 Architeuthis dux | reverse complement strand
AGAGGAAATTTTGCGGCCCTTCATCTCTGCGCCCGGGGGACACAGCCCCCTCTTGTTACACCTCTGATACATATATATATACACGTGTGCCTTGAATAGTGCGGTTTTGATTAGTGCGGATTTTGATGTATTAAGCTTAAGTTATTGCTGTACACACAAATGTAACCAAGAATTGCATTGAATTATAATAAGACTTGAATGTTTTTAAGAGTACGAAAAGGTTTGGAATGGATTAACTGCACTAATCAAGGAATGCTTATATTTAGTTTCTTTTCTAAATCTCATAGAAATTTGAATCTATCCATAAATGGTGCCAGGGACCGGAAGATACACCAGGTGTTGAAAAATCATAAACAGGATATTGACTAAAGCCATGAGATGCTGGAAAATCAGTATGGACGTTCAAACCCAATAAAAGCCACACACTGGTAATCATAGGGTAAACATTAGTGTACTTGAACATTACATAATGAACAGGTCTGGGTAGTTACTCAATAGAAAAACACAGCATGCTGGGAAAAGATATTGGTCATGTGACATTTTTATTGAGTGACTAACCAGATCTGTTATTAATCACAGCTACCCACAACAGACTGGTTTGAACACTGTTGCTGGGTTTAGTTAATCACCACCACCCACAACAGACCGGTTTGAACAATGTTGCTACGTTGAGGTTATTCATGTGTTCTGACATTTATATGTATCTATGTATCCAGACTTTGTCCAGCCCTACCATTCATAGTAGAAACTTGAAATATTGCACACACACTCGCTTCAATGAAAAGGGAAAATGCTTTTTTTGTTTTTTGAAAATTCCTCCCCCTAAATAGGTTTTTAGCGGGGGGTTCAATTTTCAATGTAAGTTTATCCTAAATTGATCCCTTAGTTTGTGTCCGTCCGCATTCACGCTTGTTTGTTTTTTTTAAATCATGAATTTATGGTTCAAACCTTACTGGTAGCATTTTCATTAAGGTAACTTAATGCTTAATTTACAAGGTAAAAAGAAGCATATATGGGTGGAAGGGATTCATAATTTCCCTTAGAGTGCTAATCTTTTTTGTTATAATCAACTGGATGCTATATATTTGTTGCCTTGTGCCAGACTAAGCTAAACTTAGTAAGTATCTATACCTTTGTAATGTTAGACTGTAAAATACAATAATCAAAGCATGAGGAAATCTATCTTCCCTTTGGATGTAACTTTTAAGTATTTAAATAAAGAAACAGATACCCACTTGTAATGGAATCTCTGTAAATAGTGGCCAATCTCAGTAAAACCTGACCAAGAAATATCTCAAGTTACCACCAAGCGGGGCCTCCAAGAGGAGTTTTATGAGACAGTACAAGGCTGTTTTCACATACACCTCTTGAACATCCCTTAGCTATCCTGTTTTCATCTACAATAACCCTTTTAGCATGCTTATATTCACTAAACGATATTCAACATATCAGAAGCCGTCAGCCAAAACTGACGCCAAAACGGTCAACATAGATTTCTTCAGTTTTTAAGTTGGTCTGGATGGCTATGTATGTATGGATATATAACATTTACAGGCAGCACCAATAGAGCTAGAGGGTTAAAAATTTAAACATTTACTCCTTAAATTTGCAATGTAAGTTTATGCTAAATTTGTGCCCTGCAGCAATCACAATTGTTTTTTGAAAATTCAGACATTTTTAATGATTAATGCCCAATAAAAAGCGAGAGAAGTAACTTATTCATTGATCACACCTTTTTCAAATTAATTAAATGATCACCCCTAACACGGCATGTTGCCAAAAGATGTGATGGATTCTATTGAATGACTAACCAGTCCTGTTTTATTAATGGACATATTGTATTGACTTAGAAGGTTCTATAGATTTACCTAAGAAATATTTACCCCCCCCCCTCACTGCGGTGCACCGGTGTGATGCACTGGGTCTCATAGGCCCTGCCACCAAGAAATATCTCAAGTTACCATCACTGCTGTATGAGTGAGGAAATATGTGAGTTCCAACAAAACATGCCCATCAGAGCAAGAGAAACAAATCAATAGACAGGTCTGTTTAGTCACTCAATAGAAACCATCATGTCTTTTGGCAGCATGCTGTGTTGGGCGTGATCAATTAAACAATTGGAAAAAAAAGGGGTGATTAATGAATGTTACTACTCTCACCTTTTATTGAGAAGTGACCTCTAAATTTTCAAAAAACAAGTGTGAATGCTGCCGGACACAAACTAAGGGACCAATTTAGCATAAACTTACATTGCAAATTGAACCCCCACTAAAAATCTATTTTGGGGGAAAATTTCAAAAGAGCAAAAAACTTTTTTCTAGACATGATAAGGAGTTTAAATTTGCAGCCTTCTAGCTCCATTGGTGTGGCCTGTACGCTTTTTATGCTTCCACACTTCACAATATACATCACCAAAACCTATGTTGACAGTTTTGGTTGACGGTTTTTAACAATGTAGATTGTGAAGTGTGGAAGCATAAAACTTTTTCACACATACAGGCTGCACCAATGGAGCTAGAAGGCTGAAAACTTTTCTTGGAAATTTTAATTCCTATAATCCCTTTCTTTTCCTGAGTTGTTAAGACCTTCAATTTAAAAAACCCACTTTTTGATCAGCTTTGTGAGCTGGGGATGTAGCTGTCAACAGAGGCATAGCTAGAGATTTGGGGGGATTTGGGGGCACAGGGGGCTTGGCTCCTTGAAGGACCACCGCCAACATTTAGTGAGATTTGTCAGTATAAATGCAGTAGGTGAACTACTATTTATAAAGCTTTTTGGGGCTCCCCTCCTTTGGGGCCCAAGGTGTGTTTTCAAATAGCCCCCCCCAGTTGCACCGCTGGTTGTCACTCTGTTGATTAGATTTATCTGGTTGTGATATTTATATTGTGTTATCCTGAAGATACAGCAATTGCAAGAGATTTGGTGGGTTGCCAAGACTATAAACAAATAAGAACTTGTGCAATCGAATGTGTTAAGTGTACTTTATTGCCGGTAGTGATGTCATTTTTTTCTTTGGTTGCAGTACACTTCTCTGCATAAATTTAGAGCAGTGGTTCTCCAACTTTATTGTATGATGGCACACTAAGAAATACAAGCCTGGCTGCGGCAGGGGCAAACTCGACTCCTACTTCTATTCCAACTGAAAATGATTACTGCAACTTTTGTATTATATATATATATATATATAACTAGCAGGGATACCCGGCATTGCCCGTGAAAAACATAATCTCAAAATAAACAACAAAGTAAAAAATATCTTTCTTAAATCATCTTATCTGACACATCAAATGGAAAAACTATTATTTACACAGAGACGTATATTTTTACTAGAATGATGGCCTTACTGAAGTAATGATCAAAGAAACAAACCAAAAACTAAGATGAAGTAAAATAGCAGGGATACCCAGCATTGCCCGTGAAAAACATAACCTCAAAATAGACAACACAGTAAAAGATATCTTTCTTAAATCATCTTATCCAACACAACAAATAGAAAAACTATTATTTACACAGAGACGTAAATCTTTACTTCCAATATGCACTAAGTGTCCTAGAATGATGGCCTTACTGAAGTAGTGATCAAAGAAATAAACCAAAAACTAAGATGAAGTAAAATAGTAGTCAAAAATGAGTAATAGTGAATAACAGTACTTATCCCCTCCCCCCAGAGACTAATTGAAAAATTACTGTCATGTTTATATAAGAAAATGACCAGAATTAGCACAGTCATTGGCTTCACTATTATATGAATTATGTTGAATTTGTGTCAATGAAAAAAGAGGAGGGTCATAAAAAAGATACAAAAAATAAAATCTTCTGATCTTCAGAACTTCAGAACTTCAGAACTTCAGAACCGAAGATTGTCTGGATGACATCGACTGACATCAAAGTTTAACCTATGTGGGAAGTCAATATTTATTGATTCTCCATGCCAAATGTCATGTCAATCAGCTTCGTAGTTTTACCGAAGAAGAGGCACAGACAAAACAAACAAACAAATAAACAGAGAGTGCAAATATTAGTATAGATAAATAAATTTTTAGGTTTATCAGACTTGTCAGTTTAGATCAGTTGGTGAAAGAGCCTCCTTCCAATCACATGGTTGTGGTTTCAAATCACAGCAGGGAGATGTTAGTTATATATATATAGGTTTGGTTTAACATGACAAGATAAACAATGAAGAATTTACTGGTGATTTGGTGAAGATTGTTCTTGTTGTTCTTGTTATGGGGGGAAAAACAAAGTCAACTCCTACTTGAAATGGAGTTTGACAATATTTGAGTTATGTGGCACACCAACTCCATTAAAAAAAAAACTCCATTAAAATATGAATATTATTAGTCCATAATTAGAGTATAGAACTTTATATATTAATCACTGCTACCCACAACACTGGTTTATTACTGGCTTTAGGTTATTTATGTGCTCTGACATTTATATGTATCTATATATCTATGTATCTGGACTTCGCCCACCCCTAACTGTTCATAGCAGAAACTTGAAATTTTGCACACACACTCCCCTCAATTAGTAGGGAAAATATTTTTAGAGTTTTTTGAAAATTTCCCCCAAAATTGATTTTTTTTTCAATATGCAATGTAAGTTTATGCTAAATGGTCACTGGTTTGTGCCCACTTGTTTTTTGAAAATTCAGATCAGATAATGTGATCACCACTTTTTCCAACTTTTTAACTGATGACATATATGGGTGGTGGTGATTCATAATTTCCCTTGGAATGCTAGTATTATATATAACTCCTTTGTAAGTAAAAATGAAATGAAATAGACGAAAACATTTCAGTAGTCAACAAACAAAACCTTTATATCAGCATACTGATTTTTTCCTTTCATCTGTTGCTAAAAGGGTTGAGATCTCACAAAATCTGTTAAAACCACTAGATTGGCAATTCTGTGGTGAAAGTGGGACAGACATAATACTCTATTGAACACTTTCAAGGCCTGAAATACATGCTTGTATATTTCGAATAATTTAAGCAGTACACTTGGGAGATAGTTGCGGCACACTATCATGCCGTGGCACACAGTTTGAGCACCACTGCTTTAGAGAGACACAGAACAGACAGGTCTGGTTAGTCACTCAATAGAAACCATCATGTGATCAATGTCTTTTGGCAGCATGTCACGTTGGGGTAATCAATTAAAAAATTGGAAAAAGGAGTGATCAATGGATAAGTTACTTCTCTTGCCCTTTGTTGGAGTGTGATCACTAAAAAAGACCAAGTTTTCAAAAACAAATGTTTGCCGGACACAAACTAAAGGACCATATTTAGCATAAATTTACATTGCAAATTGAACCCCCATTGAAAACCTATTCGGGGGGAGGATTTTCAAAAAACAAAAATAGGGATTTTTCTAATCATAATAAGGAGTAAATGTTGTGTCTTGTATGCGTGATACATACATAGCCAGCCAGACAGCCAGACAGCCAGACCAACTTAATAACTGAAGAAACCTATGCTGACAGTTTTGGTGACAGTTTTGGTTGATGGCTTCAAATAAGCACCTTAGAATGAAATGAGAGGCAGACAAAAACATAAATTCTTCAGATTGTACTTTATATGCACATCAGGTCCATCAGGCACGCCAATTCATCTAAGGGAAGCATTTTGATAGAAAATATATTTTTCTTATGCATTATGTACTTTGAAGGAATATGATGTTCATTTCTTCCGGAAATCTTTTGGAACAGAAAACAACTGTTAATGTATTTCTATTATATGTAGTTGCCGCTTTTGAAGGGTCTGCCTACTCAACATGCTCACGGACCCACAGTAATACCTTTGTGCCCCCCCCTCCCTTGGTCATGAATAATACCTGATAATATTTGTTTTTATTGTGTAATATTCCACTAGAAATAATAAAATCCTGGTATGTTTGGTTTAGAAGAAAATTGGTAGGGGTGTACTCAATTGAGAAGTATGTTCATTTGAATCTTCTTTTCACTGGGAAGAAGCATTTTACCAAATTTTAAGACCTTAAAATTGTTGTATAGGCAGAGGAAAATTTGTTTTGTCCAGGAAAGAAAGAAGACTCAAAACTACTTTATAAAATGTCCTGAGTTTCTCTGTCAGGGTCACCAGTGTCTTTCTTTTATGGGGTTTCAACCTGGGGGCTGAGGTGTTATTTCCAGCCTGTGAGTTCAGTCAACATCCTGTTTTGGACACCCACGCATATGCATCTTTCCTGGGGTCATTGGGGCCACTTCCTCTTCCGCCCAGGTGTTGGCCTGGAAATGACCTCACATGGCAGTATATCATGACAAAATGTCCACCAACAAAAAACAAATTCTCTTTTTGTAATGAAATAAGAGGATTATAATAAGCAACACGTCCATCCGTCACACTGTAAAAATGTACATTATAATAAGCATCATGTCTATCCGTCTGTGATACTTTAAAACTAAACGGTTTATGTTGAAATTCTCCTCTACACAAAAACCATGAAGAAGGCAGGGAGATGGAACGGGAATCCGGATAGGGGTATGCAAAAGGGTAGGGGGTGAAACATAAAGATATTTGCTAAAGGAGAATGGCTGCACTCAGCCATTGAGAAAAGAAGAAAGGTGAGAAAGTAAAATGAGGTGGAATTGAACTTACTTTCAAATGTCTGTGAGCAGAAGATTTGGTTAGGTGCTGGGGATGGTTGCTTTGGGTTTTACAGATGCTACAGTGCTTTAGATTTCCACCCCTAGGTATATTGTTAGAAAAGTAATTGGTATTGTAGTTGTTTTGATAAAAAAATTTTAAAATGTAAATTGAATTCTGGTGAGGAACCTTTCTCTGTCCAAATCTAATATTCAATTATTACCCCTGGCAATGAAGTCTTTTCGTCTTTCTGTCTGATTGTCTGTCTGTCTTTCCACACAATATCTCCAAAAGTTCCCAATGAATTCAATGAGATTTTGTGGAAGAGTGGGCAATGAGGTAAGGAAGAAGTGATCAAATTTAGAAACGGATCCATGCACAATTACTTTCCCTACGTAATAGTTATATGTCCACACCACATAATATTGCCAAAAGTTCATGTCTGTCTACACAATATCTCCAAAAGTTCCCAATGAATTTCAATGAAATTTTGTGGAAGGGTGGGCAATATTTATGGGTGTGTCCATGCACAATTACTTCCCTATACAATAGCATTGGCAGATGTATGCACAGCAAAATAAAACGACGCATAACGATAGGTTAGAAAGCATTTAGTATTAATAGAGACATTCTGAAGAGCAACTTGCCAATGTGCTTAAAGCGTAAAGTATACAATGGTTGCATAATACCAGCCATGACTTACAGATGTGAAATTAACAAAACGAGCTGAAAAACAACTTAGAATAGCACAGAGAGCCATGGAAAGAGCAATGCTAGGTATACTTCTAAGAGATAGAAAAAGATCAACATGGATCAGAGGGGGGACTAGAGTGAAGGATATACAAATAATTAAGCAGCAAAAATGGAGATGGGCTGGTCACCTAGCAAGAAGAAATGACAATAGATGGGGGGAAAGAATAACTGACTGGTGCCCATGAAATGCAGTAGAAAAAGACCTGATAAAAGATGGAGAGATAAAATAGAAAAGTTTGCAGGTAAAATGTGGCAGAGGTTAGCACAATTGAGGTTGTCATGGAAGGAGATGAGAAAGGCCTTTGTCCAGCAGTGGACCTATAATGGCTGCTGATGATGATGATATTTAATTATAAGAATATTCCAGTTGAAACTTTATGTTTCTAATTTCTAAAAAAAAGATTTTCAGATCATACAATTTTATCTGATGTTTAATGTTATTAGATTAAAAAAATTAATCTCTCTTTTTTAGAAACAAATTAAACTATGACCTTTATTAACAAATATAAAAGCTGCCATGAAAGTTTTAGTCGTTGAAACTGTTATATATTGATTATTGGCTACACTAATGACTTATAGCAATTGAAATTCATAACTGTCACTGACTTAAGAGTAAAATAAATGGAACTAAATTAATATTTTTGTCACTCTTAGCTTTTGAAAATGTAAAACAATTGGCACTTTTTCTTACATTTTTCATATATTTAATAATTAAATTAATTAATTGAAATTGCAAATATCTAAAATCTAATTAAAAAAATGTATTTTGGATACTATATGTGTGCACACAAACACATATACACACTTAATATTGTCTTTCATTGGCTTTTTAATTTCTAAAATTAAATGGACCATTATCAATTAGAAACTGTCAACCAAAACTGTCACCAAAACTGTCAAAATAGGGTTTTTCAGTTTTCTATAACTATCTATGTATTTATGTATGTATGTATGTATCACATGTACAGGCCGCACCAATGGAGGTAGAAGGCTGAAAATTTAAACATTAACTTCTTATTATATCTAGAAAAAACTTTTTTTTAAAATTCCCACTTAAATAGGTTTTTAGTGGGGGTTCAATTTGCAATGTAAGTTTATGTTAAATTGGTCCCTTAGTTTGTGTCCTGCAGTATTCACGCTTCACTGCCCAACAAAAGGTGAGAGAAGTAACTTATTCATTGATCACCCCTTTTTCCAATTTTTTAATTGCTCACCCCAACACGGCATGCTGCCAAAAGACATTGGTCATGTGACGGTTTCTATTGAGTGACTAACCAGTTATTATTAATTTTTGACTAGTCTTTCTTGTTAATGTCTATTTGCTTCTCTGCTTCCAGGTGCAAAAATCATGGGTGTTACTTCTAGCAGAGCTGGACCCAGTGGTGCGACATCTGCTTTGTGTTGTGGGAGTAAGCAGTAGCACTGGTTGACTTCGTCTTGAGGTGGCATCCCAGCAAGCATTTAAAATGCTCCCAATGCTTGTGGACGACAAGGGATATTTGGAGTGGAAAGAGGACTTAAAACTGTAGGAATTTCATACTGGGTGAAAAAAGTTCAGCTGTGTAACTGTAGGTGAACACACACATGATTGTGTAAGTGACTTCAAAACAGAAGATATTGATGAAAGTGTGAAAAGAATTGATAAATTCAACAAGGTGTTTCTTAAAGACAAAGACAGATAAAGATACACTTCTCAGTGAGATTAAGACTTTTGTTTGTTTTGAGACTTTCTACAATTACCATAGAATATCTGGTAAAAATATAACTGATTTCTTGGTGCAAATTGAATATCTCTGTCACAAGGTTGGTAAACAAAGATATTGTGTCACCTCAGGGTGTTTTGGCATTCTGATTAGTGTTGTATAGCAGGGTGAATGTCCTGGACTTGGATAGAAAGGAAACTCGAAGACTTGCTTGTAAAAATGTCTGGACATATTTTTATTTCAGACTATATATCTTTGTCGGACGGAGAGTGAAGAGTGGGAGAGAGATAAGGAGAACCATCAGTCTGTCCCCAACAGGGACAGCGGTCTCGGCCTTCCGGCTCCTTTGAGTGTTTCCATTTTCTGTCCTGTGTTTGGGTCTGCTTTATAGGTTTCTCGAACACCTACGCAGGTGTCATTTCCAGTCCCCATATCCTGTTTTGGACATATACCTATTTCCTAAGGTGACCGCACAGGTGTCTGACCCTGGAATAACCTTTCGTGGCAGTATATCATAACATTAGAAAGTCATCCAAAACTGTCACCAAAACTGTCAACAGAGGTTTCTTCAGTTTTCAAGTTGGTCTGACTGGCTTGCTATGTATGTGTGTATGTATGACAAGTACAGGCCATACCAATGGAGCTAGAGGGCTGATAATTTAAACATTTACTCCTTATTATGTCTAGTGAAAACTTTTTTTTTTGTAAATTTCCGCCCTAAATAGGTTTTTAGTGGGGCGGGTGGCGTCAATTTGCAATGTAAATTTATGCTTAATTGGTCCCTGAGTTTGTGTCTGGCAGCATTCACACTTGTTTTTTTTGAAAATTTCAACTTTTTTAGTGATCACTGACCAACAAAAGATGAGAGAAGTAACTTATTCATTGATGAACCTTTTTTTCCAATTTTGAATTGATCATCCCCAACACAGCATGCTACCAAAAAACATTGGTCACATGACCAGAACTGTCTTTGAAGACTTCAAATATCTCTATTGAGAATGAAAGGCTAGCTTGTGCTACTTGCCCCTCTGTGTTATGAAAATCTGATAATGGTAAAGGTGTCACATCTGAGCTAGTTTTTAAAACTGAACATGAGGATGCACTGCAGTTTAGCTGGCATGGTGGCTGGCATGGTCATGGCAGAGGTAGTTGAGGCAGAGCATATGGGCGTGGTTTCTACAGTTCCTCTAATACGTATGTTGTTTTGAGATATTATCATCATTTCTACCAATATCTAGCCATATAGGAGCTGTAAATTATTCAAATCCTGATAGTAGTAGGAGATCTAATCTTGTTGGTAAAGACAGTAAAGTAATGAGATGCTATAATTGTGGTTCACCAAAGCATCTTGCCGGATATTGTAGTTAAGCAAAAAGACCCGCCAGGAAATATATATAGTGTTGTTAAATGTAGAGCCCAAGATGTCATCATTAGTGAGGCAGCCTCTTGAAATGGGTGTCTTGGACAGCAGGCCCATACAAAGCTGGCAACAGGCCCAGGACAGATGGGAAATGTAGACCCCATTTCAAACTGTGCATTAAGAATTTTTGTAATCAGTGCTAAATATATGATTTATGTATAGGTATATTGCAATTTCAGGGGCCCAGCACTAAATGCTTGCAATCTTTCAATTTGGATTCAGTGATTCTGCACTTGCTCATTACTATTATTTTTATGAATAACTGGGGGTTTAAGGTTAATGATTTATACCAATTATCACCATTAATTGGAGTTATTATTATAACACACATATGTCTGCTTGGATGATGTAATAGTTAGCACGTTTGTCTCACATGCAGAAGGTTGCGGGTTTGATTCCCAGTACGAGCGAAGAGTGTGGGAAACTCTTCATAGCACAAAGATTCTGCCAGCTATGGGTAAAATAGTAGGACAGATTGGGCTCTCTAGCCTTTGGAAGGCAACCAGTCTAGGAGGACAACTCTGATTACCAGGGAGTGGAGCCCCCTTAAGGCAGTTTGACGCCTAATTTGACATCCTGCAGCCAGCTCCTGCAGCCAGACGTATCACTCTCTGCTTTCCTCTGGACTACATCAGCAAGGCCAAGAAGGGGATTCTGAGGACTTGGCATCCCAGGATCTCCATCCGCCCTGGAGGGGACACTCTAGTGTTGTTCCATTGTCTGAAAGACAGAGCAGAGCCCATTCATTATTTTAACAGTAATTAATGGGAGTGTGGTATCTATGTGATACATATGCGACACATAAATACAAAAGTATTTGAAACTATCATACAAAGAGCATAACTGTCGCACAAAGAGCAAAATGAAAACAAAGTGATATTATTACTGAAATGTCAGACATTGTTGTATTATATGGCTGTATCTAGCAAATCAAAACATTTAATTACTTTGCAAGTAAAAAATGTATGTGTCTTATTATTTATGTATTTGTATATTGTCTTAATTTGGGACCCCATTATAACATGTAAGCAGGGCCAGATAAACCTAGTGCGAGGCCTGTAGCATATGTTATAATGGGGTCAGTAACAGAACAGAATAAAAGAACTAGAACAATTTATAAAAAAGCAATTTTAATTCAGAATGTATATAAGACCAATAAGGTTCAGTACTGTAATGAAAAGCAGTAAATGCAATAATTCATTCATCTATTCTGTATTTGGAATTTATCTGTATTCATTTTTTATGAATCTTATTTAAAACATTAATATTTTGAGCTAAATGGTCCCCACTTGATTCTCCTGACAATATCAATATTCTTTACTGAAGAGTCCCCCATTGCCTCGACCAGGGAAAGTAGGCTTCATCAAAATATTGGGCCCATGCCAACTGTGCCCCCCCAAGCCCCCCTCCTCTGTTCTGGTCTATTGAACATATAAAACTATGACTTGTGAAACCTGGCTTGATGTTTATTGTGAAGCATTGAATGAATCATATACAGATCTTGTTTAGTCATTGAAGGCTGATACAAGGTTTTGGTTTGGTGATGGAGTAGAAGTAATATCTTTACACAAAGTCAAGTTTCCAGTCATCATTGGTAATAAAAAGGTAATGATTCAAATGTTGTGAAGTGAAGTATCAATGAAAAGGGCACAGTTGGTTCTAAACTTTAATAATGATGTCTGGTCAGTCACTCAATAGAAACCATCACGTGACCAAGTAACAGAACAGAATAAAACAACTAGAGCGATTTATAAAAAAAGCTAATAGCAAGCAATCTTATTCAAAATGTATAGTATGGTTAGTCACTCAATAAAAAACATCATGTGACCAATTTCTTTTGGCAGCATGCTGTATTGGGGGTGATCAATTAATAAATTGGAAAAAAGGTTGATCAACTTACTTCTATTGTCTTTTGTTGGGCAGCGATCACTAAAAAATCTGAATTCTTAAAAAACAAACGTGATTACTGCCAGAGCTTAAATTCACATTGTAAATTGAACCACTCCCACCAAAAACCCATTTTTAAGTATTCAGCCTCTAGCTACATTGGTGTGGGCTGTATACGTGATACATGCATAGCCAGCCAGCCAGACTGACTTGAAAACTGAAGAAACCTATGTTGACGGTTTCTAATACACAGTGTACATCTTTTGGAGATTATTGCATCTCTCTAAATAATCCACTTCTATGGTCTGACGAGTTCCATTAAACTCTATACGACAGCATTAAAGTCATTGTCAGATGATGAGAAATGGAAGAAAGAGATTAAACAGTTTAGCATTCCAAGGGAAATTATGAATCACCGCCACCTTGTTTCTTTTTACCTTGTAAATTAAACAGTGGTCATGGGCAGTGATCACTAAATACCACAAATTTAAAAAAAAATTAAAGTGAAAATGCTGCTGGACACAAACTAAGGGATCAATTTGGCATAAACTTACATTGAAAATTGAACCCCCACTAAAAACCTATTTTGGGGAGGAATTTTCAAAAAACAAAAAAATATATTTTTACTACTCATTGAGGGGAGTGTGTGTGCAAAATTTCAAGTTTCTACTATGAATAGTTAGGGCTAGGTGAAGTCCAGATACATAGATAGATACATAGATACTTATAAATGTCAGAACACATGAACAACCTATACCCAGCAACAGTGTTTAAACCGGTCTGTTGTGGGTAACAGTGATTAAAAAATGTTGCGATTCATATGAGGTGTACATGAAATTCGAAAGTCCTCCTCTCTGCCTTATGGTAGGTTTACCATTGGCAGATACATTCAACAATGTTGTGTGTTGAGTCTTTAATGTGGGCGGTACCACCCACTAGTGAGCAATTTGCAATTTTAAGTGGGTGGTAATTTGTTTTTAAGAAAACTAATTTTTATGTTTGGTGGGTGGTAGCATGTTTTAATCTCTTTAAAATATGTCAATGGGCAGTGAGCGAAAAAAAATTGAATACCCCTGATCTAAAGGAACACACTCCATAAGTCTTGGATTGCAACTAAGTACTCTGCTGCCTTTTTGATCTCAAGCAAACATCAGGATGTAATTGTCCGCAGTATTTATCTACTTTGGATTTGTTATTTTGGGTTGCCAAGAAAGTTTTAACGGACAATGGAAAGTTTTGAGAGATGAATGATAAAATTGAATATTGAATCCACTTCAACAGCTGCTGAGTCACCATTTAGCAATCGTATGAAGAGTGCTACAATATTGTATTAGTAGCAGTGATGTGCACAGACATTCAGAAGGGCAGGGCCTCAGAAGGGCAGGACCTCAGGGCACACCAATATTTAGTACAGCAGTTTCCAACCTGGAGGTAGCAGATCCCTGAGGGTCCACAAATGTTTTCCTGGCTGTCTGTGGGCAGATCTTTCAAAAGCCTGGTGTAGATAACATTATGTTTTACTGGCAGGACCAGTAGCTGAAAACCAAATGCTAGTAACATGTCTTCTATTAAAATATATTTTTGAATTTTGACTAAAAGGGTACTGTTGATGTGAAGAAGAAAAAGGTCATGGGCTCAGGCACCCCAAGCCCCCTCCCCCTGTGCATGTGCATGATTGGTAGAAACAATGTTGAAAACCATTGATGATGTGAAGTGTGCTCCTGATGCTTGGGTTGGGCAGTAAGTGCCAAAAATGCACTTCAGAACAATAGGGATTATAGTCTTTGGATGTAATACAAACACTTCATTGGACTTAACAGATCATCCTCGGGCACTTGAGTTTGTTACATCATCTGACATGATAAGAATCAATATAAATGCCATGCACAGTGCAAGGAGTAACTATAAAGGAGCTGAGTCAAGTGAAACGATTAGGATTGCAGTAAGACATACAGTCAGATCCTATGCAGATATTGTTTATGTTAATGGACATAGGCGTTTGAGCCAGGGGGGAAGGGAGGGCAACTGCCCTTCCTAATTCAGGCAAAACAGTGGGGGAAATTCGGGCAATTGATATTTTTGCTGTTAAGAAAGGCAGAAAATAATATTTCTTTTAAGTTGAATGTTGTGTGATTTGTACTGTGTATCGTCGATTGATAGAGATAAAAGGAAATTAGTACTTGTGTTTTAAATCTGTGTGAAATTCTGGGCCTATCAAGCCCCCTGCCCCCTCTTATCAAAAGTGTTCCCATAAGTCCATCACATGCCGCATCACATGATCTTTCAGAAATGAACTGGAACTGATCCAATAATGTATTTTGGAGTAAACTTTGGCTCGATGTCGGCTGAATCTGGTTGCATTAATCTTTTATTATGTGAGAACATCTACTCATTATAAATTCAACAAGTCTGGTTAGTCACTGAATAGAAACTGTCACATGAACAATGTGCTTTGGCAGCATGCCATGTTGGGGATGATTAATTAAAAAATTGGAAAAAGGGGTGATCAAGGAATACATTACTTCTCTCATTTTTTGTTGGGCAGTGATCACTAAAAAGTCAGAACTTTCAAATAAACAAGCATGAATGTTGCCGGACACAAACTAAGGGATCAATTTAGCATAAATTTACATTGCAAATTGAACCCGACTAAAAACCTGTTTTGGGGTGGGGAATTTAAAAAAAACAAACCCAAATCATTTTAGATGTTGAAATTTCCAGCCTTTAGCTCCATTGGGGCAGCCTATATGCATGATACATACATATATAGCCAGCCAGCCAGACCTTCTTAAAAACTGAAGAAATGTTGACGGTTTCTAATATGAGTCATTGCACAACAAATTTAATGAAATTAGGTCAGATAAACTATTGGGGAACCCCAGATGTTTGATCATCATGGACAGTTGATCATAGGCCAGAACAGAGGGGGCAAGGGGCTGGGGTGGCCAGTTGGCATGGGCCTATATTATAGAGGCACCCTACTCCCCCAGCTAGAGGCAAATACTATTGTATTTTCTATGTCTTTTTAAGTATTGTACTCTATTATCAGAAACCCTCAACCAAAACTGTCACCAAAACTGTCAAAATCGGTTTCTTCAGTTTTCAAGATGGTCTAGCTGGCTGACTATGTATGTATGTATCACACATACAGGACACACCAATGGAGCTAGAAGGCTGAACATTTTAAAATTTACTTATGTCTAGAAAAAGGCTTTCTTTTGTTTGTTCAAAAATCCCCCCCGGCCATAATAGTTTTTTTGGGGGGATGGTTCAATTTACAATGTAAGTTTTATGCTAAATTTGTACCAAGTTTGTGCCCTGCAGCATTCATGCTTGTTTTTTTTGAAAATTCAGACTTTTTAGTGATCCAACAAAAGGCGAGAGAAGTAATTTATTCATTGATCACCTCTTTTTCCAATTGTTTCATTGATCACCCCCAACATGGCATGCTGTCAAAAGATGTTGGTCACATGACAGTTTTATTGAATGACTAACCAGACCTGTCTATATACATTTTGAATAAATTTGCTTGCTTTTACCTTTCTTATAAATCGTTCTAGTTGTTTTATTCTGTTACTTGTAAGTAAATACTAGAAATCATGTCTATTTATCACTGATTGCAAAAATACTTAATGAATAGTTTGAAATGGGGCTTACATTTCCAATCTGTCCTGGGGCTAATACCAGCTTTGCACAGGCCTGGGGGTCAATTCCATCCAATTATGGGGTTCTTAACCCACTAAGAATGGCATCAATAAGTACTTTTTTTGGAGTATTGCCAAAGATTTCTAATCAGTAATGATTGTTAATCATAAGGTCTGATTAGATCCCTTCATCAAATTAGCTGTAGAAGCAGTTCCTGCATCTTTCTAAAGGATTTGGTTGATCTTTGAAGCCAGTGGTTTGTTGCAGCATTCCAATAAGCTTCCAGCAACAATAGCCCCTTATCAGGACTTGGGATTAAATCAAATCTCTTCATTCTGGGAGTTAACAGAGTATCCCCAGTTCAAGGCACATTAGTGAACCTCTTAACAGAAGTTGGAAATTCTATCTCAAAAGCTTAAATAATGATTGGTTGGCTGTTTTGTTGGTTGGTCCTTTGATCTCCTGTAGTGGTTCTCAAACTGTGTGCTGTGGCACAATAGTGTGCTGCAACAATCTCCCAGTGTGCTGCAAAAACTTTATGCAAACATGTATTTCAAGCCTCGAACGTGTCCAGTGGGGCAGTGGTGGAAATGGGGAGGTATGCAGGTGTACAGTATATACTTATTTCTCAATTTCCAGGTGTTTTCTATGTTCAATGTCTACTAATGGTGACATTTACTGCATACCCAAAACCCATTTCCATAACTGCATGGGTATTATGTCTGTTCCGCTTCTGCCACAGAGTTGCCAATCTATAGATTTTATCACTAGATTTTTTCAGATCTCACCTATTTAGTGACAAATGAAAGAAAAAAAGGGTGACGAGTACGTATATCAGTATGCTGATATAAAGGTTTTGTTCATTGACTGTATTCATTTCATTGGTTTGCTGTATAAGTCAAATATATTTCTTAGTGTGCCATCATACAATAAAGTTTGAGAAACACTGATCTAGGGGATCATTAAGGTTTCATGCTGGGTCGTTCATGGCATCTCTAGGTCATGGGTGGGGCTTATTTTATAGTGCCTATCTCCTCTCCAAGTAAGACAATACTGGGTTTCATAGAAGCAAGAAGAGTTCCTGACCCAGCTGCATTGTAGGGATGCCACACAGGGTCCTTCATGGCATCTCTATGGCATCAGATGAAAAATATAGAATCCAGAATCAGATTACTTATTCTAAATACATTAAAAAGTATGTGGTAATTTAATTTTTAAAAATAACCTGGTTTTTTTGTGGCCTATGAAGTTTGCAGGGTCATATTATATATGCCTGCAAAGTTTCATCTAAATCAGTTCTGTGGTTTAGACCCGCATAAATGTGTAACAGACCCTACTGAAAGTTTACTCTGGGACCTGCAGGCACAAGCACATGTAGGTGGGAGAGGGATGATGTGGCATAATTTATACCCAAACTAGCTAAACCTGACAGAGCTTGTCAGTCATGAAAATTTCCTTGGCCAATTGTTTCTCTTAGTTTTACCACAACAGAAAGTATTTAATTGTCAGTTATTCCTGAAGAATTTGATATTTTTTATCAAGAAATTTTCTTAGTTTGACAATTTTTATTCTGTTTAATTTATTAATTTTCCCATTTTTCCATT
>VCCN01005704.1:1826968-1839579 GCA_006491835.1 Architeuthis dux | reverse complement strand
ATATCTCCTGAACTTGTTTAAATCGTCATGCCATCTTATTTTCTGTTGGCTACAATTTTGCATATGATCCACATTGTGAGTCATGATGTCCAGTGGTTGTCAGACATTTGATTTTCTAATGGATTCTATGATATCTCTGACTCCTATCTTTTCTTCTTTTTTCATTGACTGTCATTTATCTTAATATATCTGTCTTACATGTCAGGCTCTAAAAGAAGTCTTCATCATTATAATCCAATTGTATGAACAATCCCCACTGAGAATTGAAGCTTTATCAAAACATTTCACTTAACTTTTGGCAATTGTAAACTTAGAATGAAATGATAGGCCGGATTCCAGATTAAATAATAGAAACTGTCATGTTACCAATGCCTTTTGGCAGTATGCTATGTTGGGGGTGATCAATTAAAAATGGGAAAAATGGTGATCAATGAATAAGTTACTTCTCTCACCTTCTGTTGGGCAGTGATCACTAAAAAAGTTCAAATTTTCTAAAAACAATTGTGAATCTGCAGGACATAAATTAAGGGACCAATTTAGCATAAATTTACATTATAAATTGAACCCCCCACTAAAAACCTATTTCAGGCAGGATTTTTAGAAAAACAAAAAAAGTTTTCTTTTAAACATAAGGAGTAAAAGTTTAAATTGTCAGCTCTATAGTTCCATTGGTGCTATCTAAACATGTGATACATAAATACATAGCCAGCCAGACCGGCTTAAAAACTGAAGAAACCTATGTTGACAGTTTTGGTTAACAGTTTCTAATAAATTGCCTTCTTTTCTGTTATTTCAAACAATTGTAACCATTCTAAAACCTTTTAGCAAAAGAAGCATCTGTCTGAGAATTCTTTCAATGATAAAAAGGAAGCAGAGATGATGGAAGTAATTTCAATAGCTGTTTTCGTTTTCTTTCTTTCATCCACACGTCTGTCTTCATCTATTTTTGCACTTAATTCTTTATTTACCTCTGCCTACAAAGTTGGAAGAGGTATATGTATTCAATTGTTGCTGTCTGTCTGTACACACAATAATAAATTCAAAATTGAATTAATGAATGGTTTGTCTTCGCGAACAAAGATTTTGGAAGGGTTCTCCACAGCAGTAGGACCAAAAACAATGGGGCCGTGTGATAACATTTTAAGGTGAAGTGTGACTTTAAACCAAGGGTTTGCATTCTATGTTCCACTGATGTGGCATGAATAGGAGCAAGGCCCCTAGGTTGTACGTTTGACAGGAGTGTCTTTTTCCTGGCAGATTCCTGAACTAGCTGTTGGGGTCTGCTGCCCTTTGTGTGAATATTCCGACAGTATGGCTGACCTGTGGTTAAACCACAGGATGTGAATAATATTACTACTAATTCTATCAGTGTATGTAAACATTGTATTCTGTTTCTAAATTATAAAGATCCACCATGGAATTTCCATATTGTAATTCCTATAACTACCTCTGTCAATGAAATTGGAAGAGGTATATGTATTCACTCATATCTATCTGTCTGTCTGACCATCCATCTATTTTTCTGTCTGTCTGTCATTTTTTCCACACAATATCTCCAAAAGTTCTCAATGAATTTTAATGACATTTTGTGGAAGGGTGGGTCATGAATAGCTCATGACCCACCCTTCCACAAAAGGAGTGATTAAATTTTGGGGAAGATCCAGAAAATGTTTACAGTTAGCCCCCCCCTCATCGTAGCTATGTGTCTCATACAATATCCCCAAAAGTTTTCAATTAATTTTAAAGAAGTTTTCTGGAAGAGTAGGCTCTGATGTAAGGAAGTATTTGTTAAATTTTGGGGCTGATCCAGAAATCTTTTGCGATTGAGAGATATTTTTCGTTTTTTTTTTATACATTTATATATTTACTCATGTTTGTGTACACAATATGAAATCAAATGATGGATAATTTTATATCCAATCCAAAAGTTCTCGATGAATTTTAATGACATTTTTGGAAGGGTAGGTTATTGGCTAAGGAAGACTTGATTGAATTTTGGGGCTGATTGAAGATTTTGTTCAGTATTGGCAGAGGTCTGCACTCTCTGGGGGCTTTCTAGGTAATATTTACTAATACAGAGAAGGAAACTCAGTCAGATGATAACTTCAAGACATTAAACTCTGCTGATTCTTTAGCAAAGTAAATAAAAAGAAACTAAAAGACAGGTCTGGTTAGTCACTCAATAGAAACTGTTATGCTACAAAAAAGGGATAAATTACTTCTCTCGTCATTTGTTGAGACGTGATCACTAAAAAATTTCTCATTTTCAAAAAACAAGCGTGAACGCTGCTGTAGCGCCATGTGTATCCTGCATGTGCGTGCGTTACCAAGGTGAGTTGTGGTCAATGCATAACTGTTGCATCCACAAGTCAATCCCAGACTTGTTTGCACTGCGGATGTATTATCGCTTGTGTCATCTGCATGTGTGTGCAGATGCATTCTTGATGAGAAGGGAACTGGAAATGGCAGCTAGAAGTGAATCTCTAAAAGGGAAAACTGGATTCATTCTTGGTAGTAAAAAGGACAAAGTCTGATTTTAAAATAAATGGATATTTATTTGTTCTTCGTAGCATACATTTGGCTTTTCCAACATCTCCAGTGACGAGACAATGAGTTTTGGTTTGCAGTACATACAAAATCAAACAATCTGTTGAAATTCAGTTACTTGTTAACCAAGCCTCTTAAGGGCCGACGTGCTGTCGAGGCAGGTTTGCGCTGGTCTGAGCTTACTGCTATTTCAAAATTCCTCTCTTCATAATCAGGGTACAATCCAAACACACACACACATAATTACATACATATGTAACTATGTATACGCACACATATTGGACATCCAAAATACTCACCCACACACACTTTATATATACTAACACAAAATATTCATCACTAGATACTTCTCAGGTTTTCTAGTTGGGGAGGGGTTGATTGGTGTCAAGTGTTCTGACCTCTTCCAGTCCCCAGGCTGACAGATATCTTCGGCATGGAAAGCACACACACATATATGGACAGACACAAACACATAGGCCTATAGTTACATCATATAGTAGAAACGTAAACATACGCTTAAATATTTTACATGCATAGCCACCAATTTTTAGAGGACTCCAAATCCTGTGGCCCTATGCCTTTCTAACACTGCTGGACTCAAACAAAGGGACCAATTTAACATAATCTTACACTGCAAATTGAAGGGGGAGGAATTTTCACAAAACAAAAAAACGTTTTTTCTATACATAAGGACATACATATACATAAATGTTCAGCCTTCTAGCTCCATTGATGCTGCCTGTATGCATGATACACACAAAGCCAGCTAGCAAGACAGACAGACCAAACTGAAGAAACCTATGTTGATGTTGACAGTTTTGGTTGATGGTTTCTAACATAGAGTACTTACTAAGACAGAGTATTAGACTGGTGATTATCAAAACTAATGGTGTAGTGCTATGGGAACGCATGGGATTGGCGTTCCCTCACTATCTATATACTATTAACATTCTCATTCTGTTTATCTGTTTGTATCCTCAAATTAGTCAAAATGGTGTATTGTAGTTATATACAGCAATATCTTGAATAGTGCAGTTCATGTGTTCCATAATTTATCCACACTGTTCAAAACCGTACTGTTCAAGGTCTTATGATAATTTAAAGTGTGTTTTTTTCCAGCTTATACTTAGTTTCATTTATTTGTACAGCAATGCCATAACCGGACTACCTAAAACTGTAGCATAACGGGCGATCGAACTTCTTCTTCTCTGGTCGCCGTGAGGGAAAGAGATGTTGAGGGAGAGAGAAATAGATTGATGATAATATTCAGAGAAAGTCAGGGTGAGATAGAAAGAGACGATCATTTCCTCCGCGGGCTGTGGACTGCGATGATGATGATGATGATGATGTCTCTCTGTCCGGGTCTGCTGACGGGAGCCGATTTTTCTATGGAGGGAAATTCATTTTCGGACAAAAAACACTCCCACGTGTGTGGAGAGAAAAGACGACAAAATCCACGGATCTTCAAATTTAAAGAGGTTTTATTTCCGTACTACGTAGGTCAATTTCTGGGCTGGTCTGCGGATTTCGTTGAGGTACGGAAATTCTGTTGCATGTCGTTGTGTAAAAGAGTTGGTCACTTTTCAGGGCTGCTACTACTACGGATCCAAATTTCCCACTGGTCACTGCTTCTAACAGGCTTTCACCCCGACCCTGACGGGCGGGGACGCCGTCTAGGCCCTCGACCCCCAACTGCCTCCCTTCTGTTTCTATCTGGCCTTTATACATGCTGATGGTCATACGCTCCTCCCTCTTTTCAAATCTTCAACAGGTTTTTGGTAACCCGATCCTCTAGTTTGGTCACGTAGGCAGTTTAACACAAATTAAACTCTGGCCAGCAACGGCTACCGGTAACATGATCTGGGTCTATTTCGTTACAAAACCCATACAAACCAAAACCGCACTATTCAAGGTATTGCTGTATATTGAATCAATGCTCTAAGTGCATAATAAAATCCGGGTGCAATCGGGCCTACATTCCCATACTTCTTTTTCTTTAGTACTACACCACTGATCAAGACTAAAATTAATCCCTATTGTCAAGAGAGAAGATATATATTTCAATCAGGAAGAATTATACTTTATATTTCTCTTTTTTATGTCCAATTACATAAAACCCAATCTCATAGGATAAATGAGAGAAGATAAAAAAAACAGGAATTTTTGTTTAGTTTTAGTTTTTAGTCAGTTTTGACTTTTTTTTTCTTTCAGAAGCTAAAAAATCCCAATTATCCCAACTCTTTTCTATGAATTTTTGAATTGCAAAGCTAAATTTGGCAAGTTCGAGTCTTTCCCTCTTTGATTAACACAATTTTTACAAATTATTACTGCTGCTGGGCCTGCTGGTTGAGTTTCATTTCATCTATAAGGATTTTTATAATTATCATTAATATAATTATCTTATATTCTCTGTGAAGATTATTACTGTAACTATTTTTTAAGCATCAATTAGCTTTTCAGCCCGAATCCATTCATTAATTCAAACTAGTATCATAATCAGCTTTAGTATTATTATAAATGTTAATATCTTCATCACTCTCAGTTTATTAGCATTATTTTTATTATCAATGCCCTTATCATCATCATTGCCGTAAATATCATTATAATAAAAATGCTTCTTTTTATTAAAAACATTTTCATTAATTTTATTATAATCTTATTATATAAAAGCCAATGTCACTTTTCTGTTGGTTTGTTGGTTGGTTGGTTGGTTGGTTGGTGCTGTCACAAATGCAGAAAGGGGACAATGATATATACAGCAACTAGCTAGCTTCAGCTAGAGCATGTGTACATTAGTTAGGTTAGGGGTGCCGACGGAAAGGGGACTGATAAATATGGCAACTGGCTAGCTTCAGCTTATGTACATTAGGTTGGCTAGGGGTTCTGATGGAAAGGGGACAATGATATATACAGCAACTAGCTAGTTTTAACTTGTGTATATTAGGTAGGTTGGGTTGCTGATGGAAAGGGGACAATGATGTATATGGCAATTAGCTAGCTTCAGCTTGTGTACATTAAATAGGTATAGGATGCTGATGGAAAGGGGACAATGATATATACAGCAATTAGCTAGCTTCAGCTTGTGTACATGGAAAGGGGACAATGATATATACAGCAGCTCACTAACTTCAGCTTGTATACATTAGGTAGGCTAGGGGTGCTGGTGGAAAGGGTCCACTGATATATACAGCTGCTAGCTAACTTCAGCTTGTGTAAATTAGGTAGGTTATGGGTGCTGACGGAAAGGGGACAATGATATATACAGCAGCTAGTTAGCTATTGTCTAGCTAGCTAGAGAGATGGGCAGAATAAAAGTGGGGAGACTTCTTAAAAGAGGTGACTGAATTTGTCTGAAAAGTAAAACTAATTTTGTTAGTTCAAAATCTAAATAAAAAGGAACTTTTGGGCACGTAAAATCTTAATCACAAACCATTTAAAATTATTGAATTTAAAAAATGTCAGAATCATTTATGTTTGGATAACTTATACAAATATGTATATTTGTATATAAATGTATGGTGGATATGGTTAGACAATGTGGAAAAGAAAGAATGAGAGAAGCGTGTTACATCTCAAACATGTTTATTATCATGAAGATATATCTTTATGCATTTCGTCACTTCGAGTGACGTCCTCAGAAGAAGATTGAACATAGCAGATTCCTGCGGTCATCCATATGGTGTGCTGTGAATGAAACGAGATGTGTTTTGTGTATTATATGCTAGGTGACCTGGTTTGTTAAAAGGGGAGTTAGATTTTTGAAGGGGTCAATTTGTGGGTTTTGAAGTGGGTCAGTATCTGGCTTTTGAAGTGGCTGATGGTTTTAACTTACAAGTGTGTAGATAGTAGATGTCTACTCTGGTTATTTTAGATGGGGCTGATTTATAGCTATTGTGCGTATGTGGGTGGGTGCTTGTGTGTCACTCCTCTTAGTGGCACATAAACACCCATCCACATATGGAAGATAGTCAGGGTAAACTCTTGGAATCACACTTCTTTACAAAGACTGTCATCCTTAAAGGATTGTTGCAATAGATACATTTATACTAAATATATATTTGTATAATTCATCTATACTTAAATAATCCTGTCATTTTTTATGGGTACTATGCTAGTAATGTTTATAATCAATTTCAAAATTCTAATTTTTTTTCTTAAGAGTCCAAGAAGAGGCATAGAATTCTTCTATTTATTCACACACAATAGCAGAATTGTCTGAGAGGTACTGCTAGACTTCCAGGATCAAGTCTTCCCAAGTTTATGTTCCCTTACAGCAGTAATGTAATTTGCATTGTTTCTCCTTTGCAACAGGGCTGGGTTAAGCTAGTACAGGGCCTGTTGCATATAATATAAAGGGGCCCCAAGTTAAGAAAATGCGCTTAAATATGGAAACACACACATTTTTTAATTACAAAGTAATTGAATTTTTTCATTTGCTATATAGTAAAGGAGAAAATGTCATCTCGTGGGATTTTTAATGAAGGGAAAGAATTACTACTGGGAATAGATTGCTAATATTAACATGGACTACCAGGTGTTTAGGATGAATGTGTGGCATGAGGTCTCTGTGGCGTCATTAGTCCAAGATGGCCGCTGCTATAGAGACTCATTCAGATTTTCATCAATAACTAGTTTTTTGTTAAAATTTGGAAGTAATTTGTTCAGCATAAAAAAAGAAACAAAAAAGATTAATAGCTATGTTTTCATTGCGACGGAACCATGAGCGAAGTCGCTCTTATCAAATGAATTGGTCACATATCTCAGAAACTATTAAAGATAGAAGTCTGCAGTTTTCACCACTCAATAACATGTGTTTTGAAGATTCATTTAGATATTTAAAAACGACCTTACCTGGTCCAACCCAGCCCATTTGTCTTGCTTTTTGAAGCTTAATAACTCAGAAGTTAGTGAAGATAGAAACATGAGGTTTTCACCAATCGATAGCCCATCGTTTTAAGCTGTATTACAAGTATGCTGGTTTGGAGTAGTTGGGGAATTATGATGTTTTTTCTGAAGCAGGTAATCCTTGTTTATACGGATGTAAAATACAATGCCTAAACACAGCATACAAACAAAGTTATTTTACATCCATATAAGCAAGGATTACTTCATTTTTAGTGTATTTCAGGAACAGATAAACATTTTCAGAATGTTTTTGCCAAACATTAGAACATCGAAAAAATAAGTAAAAATAATTTTTGTAATTATTTACTAAGTACTAAAACCTAACTATGTAATAGTGAAAAATTATTGTTTACATTCATTGTGTAAGTGAGCATTATATCCCCACTTTTTGTGCGGATTTGTTACTTGTATCTCTTATCGTTTACAAGATATAAGCACTTATCTTCTAAATTGCATGGCAAATCATCGATCATTGGATCATTAAACATGGGAATTTTATATTTTCACATTGGAATATACTATGTATTAAACTGAAACATGTATTGTTATTTAAAGAAAGGACTTAATGTTTTAAAACTCATTATCAGAATCCCAGAGGTCAGTTTCATCATTTTCAACTTCATTGTTATTACAAATCTCTTCGTCACCACCACACTGACACAGTACATCTCAGCGACTGAGCTCAACATTTGCAATGCACAGTACATTGTCTTTGAGACAGGGCCAACTTACTAACTGAATGACTGATTCTGGTGCACACGGAAGGATACACATAACTGATGGTAATTGTGTTCTGTCATCTCCCGTCCAAAACAAGATGGGTCTGGCAAATCTGGGTGTGGTTAATCAGCATGTTTCCACTCCACCACCTGGGCTCTTGAGCTCTTAAAATGTATGGTGTTAGAGCTGATCTTGTTGGGGGAAGATTTTTGCTTTGTGTGTCTTTTATGGTGAATTTGTACCAACAGAGCAGACTGCCATTTGAAGTCTTTAGGTAAGTAGACTTAAAAACAAATGAACCTCTCAATCAATTGTTTATCATCATTCTTAAATTCTTCTAAGCATCCAAGTCTTCCCAAAGAATCTAAGATTTCCTTATCTGAAGTCTTTCCAGAATGCTGAGTTTCCTTATTTAGCCAAAGAAATAGTGACATCCCAGCCTTTTCTGAACCACAATTTTGTCATTTCTGATGTGTCCCTTACAATAACTTTATCAAAAACTGAATAGATCTTAATGAATGTCTTAGTAAGTATGTGTTCTGTTCAGTACCTCTTTCAATGTTCAACTTAGGACGATTTTACCTACAAACAAAAGCAAGATAATGAAGATTCTGGAAGAGCAAGAATCTGTGTACATTAAAGATATGACAGAGGTTCCTTCAGCTGGTACAGTGGATAATTCATGTGTGCTGGAGAAAACAGATTCCTAATCATTGTCCTTGATGGAATGGCAGAGTTACAAAAACTGAAGAAACCATCATATGTGAAAACATGCCATGACCTAGCAATTGACTTAAACAACAAACTAGGGTCCACTTTACTGTAGTATGATGAAACATTTAGTCTTTGATACCTACCTTGGAAATTCACTCAAAAACTTCATGCGCAGGAGAAAAGCTGGAAAAACAACACCTGTCATGTTCAAAAAAGCTGGAAAAACAAAAAAGCTGGAAAAACAAAAAAGCTGGAAAAACAACACCTGTCATGTTCAAACAAAAAAAAACAACACCTGTCATGTTCAAACAACACCTGTCATGTTCAAACAACACCTGTCATGTTCAAAATCACTGGCAGTACTAATGTTGCAAACATTCTATAACAAAAGATGAGTTAACAGCATATCCCTCAGATAAAGCCATAGTTTCTGCACAGAGGATGAAAAGAAGTCTGGTGGTTAGTTGGAGAAATGCAGCAAAGTCATCAGAAGGAAAGGATGTGAAAGACCAGCAAAGTACTCACAAGGAGGCAGATACAAAAATAATACTTTACTATCTTTATGCCTTACATCATAACACTACTACCCGTCATATCTTTTCACCCAACATGGATGTTTTTGTAATTTCACTCTGATGGTCAACGTTGTTCCCATATGATACTATGCTTATGGCAGGACTAAATGATAGATTTTGATTGTGTGTTCCTGTTTGGGTTCAGAAAAGGTGAAGGCATTATTGGGCCTTCATGCTCTTTCAGGCTGCTATGTTACTGGTTGTTTGGCTAAAAAAAGAAATTCATCTTTCTGGAAAGCCTTCAAGACTTCAGATAAAAAAATCCTAGATTCTTTGGGACTTTGATTTCCTTTATATATTTGGTTATCTTGGTCTTTATATAGTTGGTTATCTTGACCTTTATATAATTGGATATCTTGACCTTTATATAGTTGGTTATCTTGACCTTTATATAATTGGATATCTTGACCTTTATATAGTTGGTTATCTTGGCTTTTATATAGTTGGTTATCATGACCTTTTTATAGTTAGTTAGCTTGACCATTATATAGTTGGTATAGTTGATCTTTGTGCTTAGATAGTTTTTTCAAATTCTTTTACAGATGTGTTCTTGTCTGCTGGAATGGTCATATCTATTAATAGGTAATTCTTTTTCTTTTTGTATTTAACTATTATATCTGGACAGTTAACCTCGATGGTACGATCTGTGTCTATTGGGAAGTCCCATAATATTGTTATGTTTCGTGTTTCAGTTACCGGTTCGGGGTGGTGTTCATACCAGTGAGCAGTGTGTAGCACACCATAGTGTTACACATTATCCAGTAAATGTACTGCCCCACTCTATTGTGTCTAAGCTTGTATTCATTGGGGGCTAGAATAGGGCAACCAAATATGATGTGATTAATGGTTTCAGGTGAGCTATCACAGAACCTGCAGTTGGGGTCAGCACCATTTTTAAGAACATGTGCTTGGTAAATTCTGGTAAGAAGACTGTTCATGGGCTGCAAGGATGAAAACTTCTGTT
This sequence comes from Architeuthis dux, assembly GCA_006491835.1. Classification (NCBI taxonomy): domain Eukaryota; kingdom Metazoa; phylum Mollusca; class Cephalopoda; order Oegopsida; family Architeuthidae; genus Architeuthis; species Architeuthis dux. Next base: position 1,829,154 of record VCCN01005704.1, on the reverse strand, counting down.
TCAACATCTTGGGTGCAAAGTTGGTACTGGCCATGCAGGGGTCTATGTTGCCAGTGTTCATTTAATATCATTACTCCTAATTGTTTGGCTTTCGTTTTTATATTCTTTGCAATTTTTGTTGCAGTTTGCATAGATACTTGCTGGTTTAGTTCTCTAAGAAATTGGATTCTTTTTTGTTTTGTATGACAGTTCTAATTGAATCATACCCCTACCACCTTCTTTTCTTGGGAGGTAGAGTTGATCCACATCTGCTTTTGAGTGATGCACTCTGCTGTTGGTAAGGAGTTTTGACGTAACGTCAGTTATATTCCAGTTTATAAAGTTGAAACTGTACTGCACTACAGGTATTGCCAAGGTGTTGATGGCTTCAATGCTGTTCTTGGAGTTATGTTCAGTTTTAAGAATAGCTCAAAACCTTCTGTAATACTTTTTTCTTTTTTCTTTCATGAATGCATGTTGTATAATGGAATATTAATTCCAAGGTATTTATAAGTACCCTCATGTTAAAGTTCTTTGATGGTTGTGTCTAGGTCTAAAATGGGTTTCTGTTGTTGTCAGTTTACCTCGCTTGAAGTTGCTTTTTCACATTTATTGAGGCTAAATTTCATCCCTATATCATCACTAAATTTCTTAATGGTTTGCAACAGCCCTTTCAACTCAGAATCATCTTTTGCATACAGTTTAAGATCATTCATGCAGAACAGATGGTATATTATCTTATTATTTATTTTATAAACATAGCTAGTGTTATTGAGTTCACTTGAAAAGGGGTGGTAAGAGCTAAACAGAAAAGGAGGGATGAAAGGGAGTCTCCTTGGAAGATTCCACAGTTAAGTAGGAGTTTGGTTTTCCATAATGTCATGCTATGTTTGAGAAATTTAATTAAAGTTGGGGAGATTTTATAAACTTCTAAAGCTTTCAATATCCAAGTATGTGGTGCACTGTCAAATGCCTTTTGATAATCTATCTATGCTGTACCTAGGTTAGTGCGGCAGTTTTCAAGTATCATTTATATTAATTATTTAGTTGATCTTTACATATGAATTTCTTCTGCAGCTTTTTTGTTCTTGAGGAAGGATATTATTATTTTTAAGTCACATTCTATAAAGTACATTCTAGCTGTAAGGATTAATGTAAGTAGTTTATAAGTTGTTGTGAGGCAGGTAATGGGTCTGTAGTTTCTTAGGTCTATTGTTTCACCACTTTTGGGTAAAAGGTAAGTGTTGCCATTGCTTAACCATGCAGGTAATTCCTGTGGGCTGTTCATGCTGTTGGACAGAGTTTTTGATAAGTTTATGTGATCAGATGTGAGTGGGTTTAGCCAGAAATTGGGGATTTTGTCGATTCCTGGCTATTTCCATTTGTGTGCTTTTCGAAGGGAATCACTAACTTCTTCCACTGTTATCTCAATCCATTCCTGCAGGGTTTTATCCTCCAATCTTTCATCTTCTCCCCTAAGCCAATCTGCATTTGCGTTGAACATTTTTTTGTTGCTCCAAATGTTCTTCCAAAATTTCTCTATATCTTCTATTTGAGATGGTTCTTTAATGGCTGTCTACCAATCTCTCTGTAAAATCTCTTGGCATCTGTTTGAAACACCAGGTTTTGACAATAAAATTTAGACCTCCTCTCAAATCGTCTCACCCTTTGAGCCTTTACTTGTATTTTCTGTTTAATTGTTTCTTTAGCTGGAGGTAAGTCTTTCTCTAATGCTAATCTGTATTTTCTAATGATTGTTCTACATTTTTGATTTAATATTCACTCCTTTAGAGAGTTCATCAATTATAGACAGCTCTCCCCTTAGGTATTCTATCTCTTTCTGCATCTTTTCTTTCCATCTTGGTTGTTTATTTTTATTTGTTTTTTGATGTTATACCCTACAGCTATTGTGGCTGCATATGCTGTAGCATATATTATTTTATTTAGATAAGTTATATTTGTGATATTCATTTCTTTTAATAAGATATCCAGTGCTTTATTGTATGTTTTTATCATAATGAGATTTCCTTTGTTGTTTTGGATTTGAGGTAGCGATTCTCTATGGCAGAGATGTAAGTTTTCTACTTTACTTAATTCTCTAATTATGTTATCTTTCAGTTGATTTTTAAAAATTCATCCTCATTCTCCGTAGTTATATCATTAACCATCTTTTCTATTTCTTCAGTTGTCAAGTTTTGGGCAGACAC
>VCCN01005704.1:1815375-1826701 GCA_006491835.1 Architeuthis dux | reverse complement strand
ACTACTACTACTACTACTACTACTACTACTACTTTTGATTTCTCAAAATAATTTGCAAATAGCATTACTTAAAATCACAAAGGATGAGGTTAAAGTATGCATGAAAGGTAAAAAGAAAATTTTCCATGAATAAAAAATGGTTCCCAGTAAAATTAGCACAAAATAATCAATATGGCTGACAGAAAGAGAAGCAGACGAGAATTTCTTCAGACTTAAAGATAAGAAAAAAGGCAAAACTTGTGAAGAAAAAGATTGGAACAATTTTTAAAATTAGAAAAAAAAGGAAAGTTGTGTTGTCTCTTGGAAATCTCTAATGTTAAAAACAAGGAGACAAAAGGAAGAAAAATGTGGCTAAAATTAAGACCAGTGTCTGGAGGTCATTCTTGGTTGAGTCTTTTGACTAAAAAGCACTCAGACAGTATATACCACTGCCAATGCCACTAAAAGCTGAATGAAAATAAGTTCATAGATAGCTATGATGAAATAGAGATAACTGTGTTTAGTATTTTAGACTATTATTTATCTCTTCTTAATATCTGAAAGAATATCTCAAATTCCTGGATCCATGCCAAAATTTAATCAATTTTTCCTCAGCCCATGGCCCACCCTTTCATAGAATGTCATTGAAATTCACTGAGAACTATTGGAGATATTGTGTAAACAAACATTAGTGAATACATGAATATATGAAAATATTGAAAATATTTCTCAATAGAAAAAATTCCTTAATTGGCCCTAAGATTTTATCAATTCTCCCTCAGCCTATGGCCCACCCTTCCAGAAATTAATTGAGAATTCTGGTGATATTGCGTGAACATATAGCTATTATGTAGGGGAGCTAACTGTAGAAATTCCTGGATGGAAGGGCTACGAAAGAAGAGATTACATTTGGGCACATTTTCTACACATAATAAGGAGTACATTTTCAGCCCTCTATCTCCTGTGGAGCCTGTATGCGCGATACATACATAGCCAGCCAGACCAACTTCAAAACTGAAGAAACCTATGTTGACAGTTTTGGTTGACTGTTTCTAATATATATCTGATATTTCTGTTATAGAAAATTGTACTTAAATAGTTTTGTTGCATTAAATTTCTAAGTAAAAATATAAGTAGTGCCCTTACGCTGGCTACGGCTTCAGCCATCCATGCTTCAGCTCCACATATCACATTACAACTTACTCGACCTGTTTGTGATATGTGAAAGAAACTGAGAGACGACAAACACCCAAAGTGGTGTCACTCACTTCACCCTGCACTATTTTACCTATAACTTGGGGGAGATATGGATTTATACCTTTCCCAAAGGCAATAGTGCGAGGTGAGAACTTGGCTTACTGAGTCGATTCTCCATGCTGTTAACCGCTTGGCCACCCAGCACCTTAAATTAAATTTATGAAAGAAATTAATTTTTTCTTTCTTTCTCTCCAAATTATCAAGTTTTATTGTCAGATTGCTATGATGATTGGAGTCTTTTTTACTTTCTTTGCCAATTGAATTCTCCTTAACAGCATTTGCATTTTTAAGATTGACAAACAATTATCTAAACAGTTTATCATTTTCAGTTGTAAATCAACCAGAAAATTAAAATGTAGAATAAAATTGTATGAATTCCAGTGGAACTAAAAAATGATATTGACAATAGCATCAATACAGCAGTACAGGGAGTCCCCGAGTTACGAACACCCGACTTATGAACAACTCGTACTTACGAACAAACTGCTATGAATTGAATTACAGACAGCAACCAAAACATTGTGTGACTTAGAGGTAAAATTTTGAAACCTGTGCGTATTTTGTGCTAAAATTTTCTAATGCAAATTCTTACAGTACTGAGTTCATATTCAAATAGTTCTTCAGGTGATTGAACTCCTTGTTTTTGCTAACACAATGTTTTGGCCGATCCATTCTTCGGCCTTCCTCAGACCTTAGGATGGCCGAAGAATGGATTGGCTGAACCTGAGGAAAGCCTGAGGAGGGCCGAAGAATGGATTGGCCAAACCTGAGGAAGGCCGAAGAATGGATCGGCCAAAACATTGTGTTAGCAGCACAAACAAAAAGAACTATTTGAATGTTAATGTCCCTTCTCAAATCTATAGAAAATGAGTTTATATTGTTTACATACATCATTTTTATAAGGAAATATAAATATTTAAAACTTATGTCAGTGTTAGCTGAAAAAAGTTACTTGCCTGTAAGGTTTTTATAATGACAAATATTAACAGATTTAAAATGCAACAAAAGACGTACTTACACAGATCTAATTTATTCATACATATTTACAATGCTGGCATTCAATGCCATGTGCATCTTCTTGATCTCCTAAAACCAGTATGTCTTCCCTCACCACAGGGGTGTAAACAGTGTCCCCTTACCAAAAGTTGATAAGCACTCTCCTGCCTAAGGGGAATAACTCAAGATACTTACTTAAGATTACCTATTCCCATTTTTAAAATTAAACATTATTTATTTATTGTATTTTAATTGTTTTCTTCATGAACACACACATTATTATTATTACTGTATTATTATTATTACTATATTATTATTATTGCTTCTTTAATGGTTTTTATGCATAGAAAGGTAAAATATACACTACATACTGAGATAAACATTTGACTAAATGATGTTAGATATGCACTATACGTAACTGTTCCGATTCACGTACAGATCTGACTTACGAACCGACCTAGAAATGGAACTCGTTTGTAACCTGGGGACTCGCTGTATTCAATAATACTTAATCAGTACAAGAACCTCTTTTCCTCCAAGCAACGGCCACAGATCAAAGAACAAGATATTCAAGACATGAGCCACCAATTTGAAGACATTCCAGAAATTAACCCTTGAGAGGTGGAGCAAGCCATCGAACAGTCAAAGAAAAGAAAGGCACCTGGACCAGATTAGATCATCATCCACCTACTCAAAGATGCAGGTAATGTCATCACTGGGATGCCTCAAGGTTCAGTGATATTTAACCTAAATAATTGCATCTTTGTATGTCAAAATGGAGCTCACTGTTAATACAATCTCAATTAGAAAGCGTCAACCAAAACTGTCACCAAAACTGTCAAAATAGGTTTCTTCAGTTTTCAAGTCTGGCTGGCTGGTTGGCTATGTATGTATGATGCGTACAGGCCACACCAATGGAGCTAGAGAGCTAAAAAATTTAGGTTTTTAGTGTGGGGTTCAATTTACAATGTAAATTTATGCTAAATTGATCTCTAATTTGTGCCTGCTTGTTTTTTGAAAATACAGACTTTTTAGTGATCTAACAAAAGGCGAGAGAAGTTACAAACTAGTTCCATTTCTAGGTCGGTTTGTAAGTCAGATCTGTATTGATCACCCCTTTTTTTTATTGTTTCAATAATCATATAATCATGATATACAATTCCAGTGAAATAAAACCATTTCTTACATCAACAAAAAACCTTCCATTTTTATGCATCTATCTTTTTGAATCCATTTTCAGTAATAAATATTTATGCAGAAAATATAGCCAACTATTTATTCTGAATGTCATTTGAGGATTTGTATAAATCTCTAAAGTTTGAAAAATTATGATGTTTATTACACCATCGCAAATGTTTAAAGCCAGATATTATGTGAATATGATTGCTATGATGTGTGCTTGTATATACAATTTGAATACTTTTTTTTCACACTAAAATAAATGTTTAATGTTTAAATGTTTGTGTAAAGCTGCAATCGGTAACTGAAAGGTTTCCATAATAATCAATTCCATTGATTAGAGGCTTTTGAGATGATATTTTAAAGAAAGCAAATATTCCATGAGGGAAGAAGCTGAACGAAGCAGCATACATTGGCTTGTCAGACGAATGCATAAGTCGAGCTAGTACAGATTTCAACACTATGTGGTTTTCTTCAAATTCCAATGTGCATAGTTTTTGGAATCCCCTGAGTGCTTGGTTAATGGTATGATTAAATCTCTTTACCAAGTGCTTCCCCCCCAAAAAGATGGATTCTTCCAGTTGGTGTAGGTTTAATGACCACATTTGTTTTAATCACTGCTACCCACAACACTGGTTTATTGATGGCTTTAGATTATTCATGTGTTCTGACATTTATATGTATCTATCTATGTATCCGGGCTCAACCAGCCCTAACTGTTCATAATAGAAACTTGAAATGTTGCACACACACTCCCCTCAATGAGTACGGAAAATTTATTTTTTGTTTTTTTTATGCTAAATTGGTCACTAGTTTGTGCCTGCTTGTTTTTTGAAAATTCAAACCTTTTTTACTGAAGATGAGAGTAGTGACTTATTCATTGATCATCCCTTTTTCCAACTTTTTAATATATGGTTGGTGGTGATTCATAATTTCCCTTGGAATGCGAGTCTTTCTTCTTCTCTGCTCAACAGAGATATGAGACGGAATTCTTTATTTAACAAAGAAAATAAATGAGAACTTTTCCACAGTGTGTACGGCACGTGTTGATACCTTATTTACAAGCATTGCGGTTAATGTTTAATATTTCTGTTAATACCTTTTTTTTTCACTTTGCACCACCAGAGAAAGAGACAGAAAGAAGAGACTCTCTTTCCTTAGGGATATTACATATTATACCTGAAGAAGGCCGTAGAATGAATCAACTGAAACATTGTGTCAACATTAAAGATGGGAAGAAGACATTAGATTGTCAGAACAAAAGTTAGTATGACTCTTCCCAAAGTTATAGACAAAAACAAATATTCTTTTAATCAAAATCTGTGTTTACAATTATTGCTAGGAATCCATTTCTCATCACAAGTAATGATACCTTTCATAAGTAATGATACCTTTCATAAGTAATGATGCATCACAAGTAATGATATATTTAACAAGTAATGATACATCACAAGTAATGATACATTTCACAAGTAATGATACATCACAAGTAATGATATATTTAACAAGTAATGATACATCATAAGTAATGATACATTTAACAAGTAATGATACATCACAAGTAATGATATATTTAACAAGTATTGATACATCACAAGTAATGATACATCACAAGTAATGATACATTTCACAAGTAATGATACATCACAAGTAATGACACATTTCACAAGTAATGATACATCACAAGTAATGATACATTTCACAAGTAATGATACATTTCAGAAAAATGGGTTTTATTATTGATGGGCACACCTCAAAGTGACACAGTTTCTGATTTTCTGTCAATTCATGTGAAATCCATTTGTCCAACTTTTTACCTTTCTCCAACTCCAAGGTTTTCCAAGTTATTCTTCTAGGGTTATCTTCCAGAATATATCTCAATTGGTTGTCATTGAGGGGTCTTCTTTGAAGCTCATTTGAAATATTCTTATATTTCTGAAACCATTGTTAGAAACTGTCACCCAAAACTGTCAACATAGGTTTCTTCAGTTTTTAAGCTGGTTTGTCTGGCTGGTTATGTATGTATATATGATGCGCACAGGCTGCATCAATGGAGCTAGAGGACTGAAAATTTAAACATTTACTCCTTATTATGTCTAGAAAAAACGTTTTTAGTAGGGGTTTCAATTTGCAATGTAGGTTTATGCTAAATTGATCCCTTAGTTTGTGTCTGGCAGCATTCACACTTATTTTTGAAAATTCAGACTTTTTTAATGATCACTTCTCAACAAAAGGTGAGATAAGTAACCTATTCATTGATCACCCCTTTTTCCAATTTTGTAATTGATCACCCCCAACACAGCATGCTGCCAAAAGATGTTGATCACATGATGGTTTCTATTGAGTGACTAACTAGGCTTGTTTCCCTCTTCTTTTGGTTTATGTCTAATTTAACTCATGCTTCCTTCACCGACAATATATTTTCAAAGATGAAAAAACCCCAAAGTTTATGATGAACAATCCATGACATACAACAGTAGAATACCCAGATTTGCAATGCCAACTGTGCAATATACAGGACCGGCCCTAGGGTTCCTGGTGACCCAGGCAAGCTGAACTTCAGCACCCGTTAAAGTATAGTATTATCTTGCGACCTCGCCTCACTCTACTTACCTTCCCTCCCAAGTCCCAGCTACTGTGAGCACTCTATCTCACCAAATTAGCTAAGCCTGATTAAACTTGTCATCATTCATGAGAATTTCCTTTGCCAGTTTGTTCTCTTAGTTTTAACACAACAGAAAGTATTTAACCGTCAGATATTCCTGAAAACTCTGACTTCACATCAGGTAATTTTCTCATTTTTCTATTTTTCCATTTGTTTTTAAAAGTCCTACTTCCTCAGATCATGGAAGGCACTTGGCACCCTAGCCGACTGCTCCTGTTGCCAGTATTTTAAGCCAGCCCTGGCAATATAATACGTATCTACTTAAATCAGGAAATATTATGAATCTGACACTTTATATAGTATAATCCAATAAATTCCATACATACTTTCATATTAGAAACTGTCAACCAAAACTGTCAACATAAGTTTCTTCTAAATGGGTTTTTAGTAGGGGGTCAATTTGCAATCTAAGTTCATGCTAAATTGATCCCTTAGTCTGTATCCAGAAGCATTCACGTTTGTTTTTTGAAAATTCAGATTATTTTAGTGATCACTGCCCAACAAAAGGTGAGAGAATTAACTTATTCAGTGATTACCCCTTTTTCCAATTATTTAATTGATCACCCCCAATGTGACAGTTTCTACTCTGTAACTAACTAGACCTGTTTTTATTACACTAGTTAGAATTTCTTTGATCACCCCCAACATGATCTTTAGTGAGTATTTTTTCCATTTTTTTAATTGATTACCCCCAACCCGGCATACTACCAAGAAATATTGTTCACATGATGGTTTCTATTGAATGATTAACCAGACCTGTTTTGTAAACATTTGCTCCTTTATTTCATAAACTTTATTCGTGCCAAAAACAAGCTTCTTCAAATATGAGCCAACATAGTTTTACATCAAGTGCAACCAAGATATTTAAACATATTCAATCATATCACCCATAATCTTCTCTCACTTTAGTATACATCAATACATGGCCAGGTCGGATAGAGCAGTGAATATACTGTCAGCTGAGAGACATTTTCTTCATAATTCAATCTTATTATATAAAAGCCTGTCACGTTTTTTTGCTTGTTTATTTGTTTGTTGATTCTGTCATGCTGAAGCAAACAGATATATAAGATTAATGAAGCCCTGCCATGGTGGAAAGGGGACAATGATATATACAGCTGCTAGCTAGTTTCAGCTTGTGTACAGGTATGTTAGGGTTGGTGGCAGAAAGGCGGGAAGGGACCAATGATATATACAGGAGCTTCAGATTGTGTACACTAGGTATGTTAGGAATGCTGTCAGAAAGGTGGAAAGGGGACAATGATACATACATCAGCTAGCTAGATAGATGAGCAGAATAAAAAAGATTTTTTTAAATGTTGGGATACATTTTCAAAGAGATCAAAGTGTAGTATCTGTTCTTCGAAACCGCCATGGCCCCGAAGTTCAGAGAACCAACGGCCCTTTGTGGGTCCTTGTGGTATGCTTGGGTATTGTGCTGGGAGAAGTTGTGCAGGTTATCTTGGCTGTGGCTAAGATCAAAGTGGAGTATCTGTGCTTCGAAACCACCACAGCCGTTCGGGGGTCCTTGTGGCATGCTTGTGGCATGCTCGGATATCTGGGAGAAGTTGCACAGCATATCTTGGCCAGCTGGTCGAGAGGTGATCACCATTAGCATGCTTGGGATTCACCCTGAGAAGCTTTTGACCAAAGGCTTTTATTTGAAGCCTAAAGGGTTTTCAATCATTTTGGTCATATGGCTAAGTCACATGATTGCCTGCCTTTTTGCCCCGGAAATCTGGCGCGTACGTGTTGCAGACTGGTGAGGTGAGTGTTAAAAAACTGATTTTGATCATTAAAAGTAAACTTGTTGAAGATTTGTTAAGATCAGTTTTCAAAATTAGTGAATGATATCAGCCAGACATGCATAACTGTGAGCCAACGTGTATGTCAAAGGTATCATTGGGAAATGACAATTTTGCTCTATCTGGTGACAGTTACCATTGTCACCCCCCTAAATATAATATGTTTGTGTTGGAGCAAGTTGGTCCCTTTGCCATGGGGCAATTTGGCCCCTGTTTCTTCTAGTCCTACAATACCAAATATGCACCTATGTTTTATTTCATTTGCTGATATTTAAAAGAGGTGTTCTAATTAACTATAATAAGGACTTCTGTTTCTTTTTAAATTATTTTTCTAGTCATACAGTGCCAAATTAATGTCAAAGTGTTGTTTTCTTTTCTGGTTGGGTTTGTTTGATCACGCATTCTGGTCACAAGGAAATGATGCAGAGCTGTTATTCTCAAGTCAGTCTTAAAGGAATGTAGAGAAAGCCTTTTATTTTAATTTTAAAAAACTTTTTTCTGTGCCCACTGAAGGAGTGCCAAATATAATAATATTTGGCAATCCTTCAAAGATCTTGACGCTGTTAACATCACAACAGAATGTTTCTTATTTTCTGGGGTTTTGTGTGTGTGTGTGTGTGTGGCGGGAGGCATAAAATACAAAAACTGCACTGCTCAGAGTTCTTGTGAGTCGTTTTCTGCTTATTGAAAAGGAGGGGCCATCTTGCCCCATACTGTTGGCCAACTTACCCTAACATATCCTTGCATCACTAGGTCAGCTATGAGCCAAACTGTGAGTTATGTTACAATAGTTTTGCCATTTATTGATATCAACAATTTAGGCAAGATACTGATACTCATGAATGGCACCTCTAACTTTAACCTATCAAAATATTCTCTAAACTGCTTTGAGTGCAAAAGGGGGCCAACTAGACCCGGTCTCTACTATTTATATAATTTATCCATACTTAGATAATTCGGTCATTTTTGATGGGTACTATGCTAGTACTATATATATTAGCTGTTATTTATGCTGTCTGTTCATAACATCTAAAGAAACTTCTATCATCAATAACTAACGAAAAAAAGTTAAACAAAATTGAACGTTTTTGTTCTGTCTGATCTTTTCACAAAATTGAACAATTTCAGGAGGTGTTTTTGCCAAAAAGAATGCCAAAATAATGGCTATCTGACACCGAGATGAAAATCGGAAAATTATCTAAGCAAGAATACTTTTTAAATTAACTCTGTGAATGGCAAACTGCCCAAAACTGCAATAATATTTAAAGCTGAAAACTTGTTCTTGCGGGTTTGACCCAGTGATTAAAGCAGCAAACTCAAGGTCTCAGACAGGGCTGACAATGCTGGGTTTTTGCACCCCAGATCTGCGTTTTTTCACTAACCATTCGGGTTTCTGGGTTTTTCATTAATCATTTGGGTTTCTGGGTTTATATTTTGAAAATAGTCTATAATCTGTGTTTTTTCATATTTTTTCATAAAATAAATAAATTCTTAAAAATAACTCATATATTTATATTTACAAGGAACACTAATTTTTTAAAAGCACAGACTGTTACATGCAAAGCAATCTATTACTAGAAATGATATGGAATGCATTATGTGGGAGTCTGGAAAAGAATTGATCATAGAAGCCGTAAGCAAAAGATACTTCAAAAGAATTTTTTAAAAACAGAAAGAAATAATGAATCATTTACTCTTTCAAGAGGAATTGAAGTTGAGGAAGGGTAATTATCATGATCTACTTATAAAAGTAAATAAAATAACAGTTATATCAGAAACTGTCAAAAGTTTCTTCAGTTTTTGAGTTGGTCTGGCTAGCTATATATGTATCACGCATACAGGCTGCACCAATGGAGCTAGAGGGCTGAAAATTTCAACATCTTTATTATATCTAGAAAAGACTATTTTTTTTGTTTTTTTAAAATTCCCACCTAAATAGGTTTTTAGTGGGGGCGTTCAATTTACAATGTTGGTTTATGCTAAATTGATCCCTTAGTTTGTGTCCACTTGTTTTTTTTTTTAAATTCAGTCTTTTTTAGTGATCACTGCCCAACAAAAGGCGAGAGAAATAACTCCAATTTTTTTATCACCCCTTACATGGCATGCTACCAAAAGACATTGGTCATATGACGGTTTCTATTGAGTGACTGTTTCTATTCAAACTTGATATTTTTATAATCTGGGTTTTTCTTTTGAATCCAGGTTTTTCCTTAAAATCTCATTGGTGGCCTTGGTCCAAAGGAGTGACATAAATAAAGAGTGACATAACAAACAAGCTGACTTCTAAAGATTTCACTCAAATAACACTGGAAAGTGGTATCATGGACATGGCAGAACATCCAGTACTGCTCATATTTGAACAAACACAAACTCTGAGTTTCATGCCTAAGCTTGCATTCTTTCCATATATGTATTGATCTGCAAGTCTTCCAGGCATTTCTTGGGCATTTGTTAAAACATCTGAACACACTTCGATTATATTTTTTGGCAGAGTTTGGTTAAATATTTGTTTCCAATGGTTTCCAACTTGCAGCAAAGTTGAATTTTTTTTACAAATACTAGTTTAAGACTTTAACTAATTTGGCAACTCTTCCTAATAACAATGTTAGTTAGCCTTTCCAATTCCCTTGCTGATTGATTCTGAACAAAATTTTAGCAGGATAGAAAAATACTTGGTTTAATTCATTTAACAATTTAAAAAATTTCTTTTCATTTTGTTGTTAAATTTAGCATTGAGAACCACAAAAACATGCCTAAATGCATGTCTTGTTGTACTGCTTGCAATAAAAGTTTGTTCTTCTTGTGCAAAGTTAATATTTTTCAACTCCTAAAACCGAGCCATACATGCAACATTACTGTTTGTTCAAATACTTATAAGCGATAGTGTATATGGATATAAAATGGGAGAACATCAGCCTCTTTGGAATAAAGCCCAAATAATAAACAGAAGACTCCATTAGAGAGTCCATAGGTCAAGGGTTCCCAACCTTTTTAGTCACGTTTACCACTGACAACTTTTTGAAAGTAAATTTGTTTTGCCACTTTTTATTAAATTTGACTAGTTTTTACCATCATCCTAATTTTAGTTGTTTTTATACAACTTATTTTCAACACTGTTTCTCTGGCAATGAATAACAGCGCAATCGGAAATAAAGAGTACGCCTTCGGTGAAAATCAAACTCACACTCTCAGAGGGAGACTAGTTTATGCCTAGCTGCTTTTACTTCATGGATTTGCAGAAGCTGATTTACACTTATAAACTCACTTCCTACAACCGACTCTCTGCGCCATATTTATGTTGTTTTATATATGAGACCGAGTAGTCTTTTATAAATCAATCTTTATTTATTGGTGAGAATCAAACTCACATCCTTTATTTCACAATCCTTATTTCTGATTGCCATAGAAATGGTGGCCTGAATTAATAAATTGTAACAAAACAACT